>WMED01002478.1:0-24194 GCA_019650415.1 Pipa parva
GTCATTGGCAAATTTGATAATGTGTGGAATAGTAGTAATTGGACTATATACCAAAGTGTCAGGGTTCACATTCAGTAATAGAAATGTTGTCCCCAGTGTTGGATTTATATACAAATAAAAAAATGTGTGTGTGGTCCGTAATAGACTTTTGCTAAAGTGAAAATATTTGACCAGTTAAAAAGATTATCCAGGTAATAGCTCTCTCTAGCCTAAGTTCTGAGTCATTAATCTGACCCTCATAATCATACACAATACATCTTAAATAATAAAAGAAGGAACACACACAAATATATGAAAGTTAAGGTGCTGTATTCATTTATTTTGACCATGCAGTTGCACAGTTTTTCAGTGCTTTTGAGGGAATGGGCTTGCCCATCTGAACAGTTGAAAAACTACACCACTGCAGTGGTGGAAATATATGTGTACAGCACCCTAACTTTCAAATATTTATGTGTGTATTTTTTATTTTTAAGTTCCTTTATAGATGATACCAGGCCAGGTATCTTTCGAACAGCACTGCACACTTATAGAAGGAACAGTTATGTAGCCAAAATTGTGTTGGTTTTCTTTTTTGCTAGATTGACTCTCTCATTCAAGACTTTTTGGTAGAATTACATAACATTGGAGAATTCCAACACATTCATTTTACATTCACTTCTGTGGAGAGGCTGCTATTAACACATGAGCAGATATTAATGTTTTGTTTTTACATTTAGCTTTAAAGAATTTGACAGAATGTGCCCCGATTCATCTGTAAATTGTCTTGTTGGATTTTGGATTACACCGATAGAGTAATGCAAGTTGACTCCCAACCTATCAATAAAATTACTCACTAAGGGTAAGCATAAGGGAAAACTAATGTTTTTATATTTTATTGATGGTAGATAGTGGAAATACAAAATAATACCCACTAAATGCAATGCCGTAATTTAGATAAGTCTCAAAAAAACATGTGTTACATTAAAATCCACAATACAAGCATAAAGATCATTTTCTAGCTTCATAAGGAACTGAACTACGTTTGTATCTTAAATTTGTATAGTTTAGATTTGAAATTTAAGATTTAAATTTTGTAATTTTTTAGTTATTGGGAGAAATTTAACAGAAGACAAATCCAGGGGAAAATTGGGTGTGGGTGAGTAATTGACAATCCTGCGCCACTAGGGTGCTATTATATTTTATATCTGATCCGACCCAAGAAAGAAAGTAGGTTGTAAGGTTTTAGAAAAAAAAGAAGGGTGAGTAACAGGGTACTGGGGAACAGTATTTACAGGGGATAAACATAGGTTGTGAGTAGACTTTTGAACTAGATCTCATCCATCAGCAGCAGCACTTTATGAGCCTAACCAACTCCTGGCTAATCTGGAGAATGATTGGCAAATTATTAAATGCGTAACCAGATGATATCCAAAGTAAGATACTCCGGTTATTATTGTAATATGCACGCAATTATTGATCTTGTTAGTATCCTTAATTGAGATGTTATAGTTGCTCTGAACCACCCCATAGATGTTACCTAGTCATGATGCTAAAAGTGGTGTAAACTGAAGTGCATTCTCAAGTGTATCAGCTGCTGGCACCATAGTTGCTACTGTAGGTTTATTATGCAAATGTGACCCATTGTTTTTAGAAGTGTGACGCAAAGTGTCTGTGTTTGCATAACAACTGATTGTTTGTAGCAATGAATTATTTTAGCATTAGATGCCATATTGAAATACTGTCAGCTAAAACAGAAGATTTATTGGAAACAAGTATAGCATCTGCTAGTACTTGTCAATGTAAGTTGGCTGATACTTTTCTCAGTGCTAAATTCTTACTGTTACATGTTTATATAACCAACAGAGGCTGAGACAGGATGAGAATAACTATGAACCAGATGACATTCTCATTTTTGGGGCCTCTTTATTGACAGATTTCATTAATATATGTTATAATTACAATGATGGACTGGATTTTATTTAACTTCCAGTCAAAGCGAACTCAATGCAGCACATCAAGACTGTAATAGTATGAGATCCAGCATATCATCTTACTAAGTGTAAGAGATTGCTCGGATGAGGGCAGTAATAATTAATACCATAAGCTTGTCAAAGGCTAATGGTGTTATCCCTGGCAACTTGTATGTGATTCTATTGTTATTTTACCTTGTGATATACATTGAGTAATTGAGTGATTGTTGGTGGTTGAAGTATAACTTAGTGGTACTATTTGTGTGACTTAACTTTCCTGTGGGATCATCAATGCTAGCAAGTGGTGGTGGTAGAAAACTTTTTGAGCTCTTCATCAGTCCAAGAATTGGTAGGCTTTTGGGTCATGTCTACTGCTCTACTCAAGCCATTCATTTCTTTTATCTTGTAATAACATAGCACATGTGTTTCTCTGGCCAATTTTGTGCTCACCTTAGTAAACAAGCAAGCTCCATCTGGCATCGCTTCAGAACTGCAACTATACCATTATTATACATATTTGCATTGCTTTGTATTTGCTATTGTTCTTTTATGATCGCAGACATCTTTTATCTATAAACAAGCTCCCACTCCATCTATTTTTCTTATGCATCTTTGGATAATATTTTTTTCATGAAGTGCTCCAGAAAGCCCAAAGTACACAGAGTGGCAACAACTACAATTGCAATATCAAGAAAACTATTTACAAAATGATATGTTCACAAGTACTGCATTATTAATAATATAATAGTTATTTTTGTGGTATTGGGGACCCTTTTAAATAATTACGTAAGTAAGAAATTCAGGGGTGATTTCAGTTGTTGTTGGCTAATAAGGTATTTAACTGACTAAAAAATTAGAAGAGGGAGGATTACATAGAATTAGCTTGCGTTTAGTCTTTTTGACTTCCTTTTTAATTTTTTGGGGACTAATAATCTACACCTGACACTCCAGTGCTTCAGAAATTCCAGCCCTGTACCATGTACCATGCATTTTTCTAGGGTGTAAAGTAGAGTCAGGCATTACATTAATAAAAAGATATATACAGTATCTACATTGTATTTCAACTGTGTTTTAAATATTTTACCCAGTCTTTGTATGGGCTTCCTCTCTATCTTTTTCCTCATATTTAACTTTTCTCTCACTTTTTCCTCTTGTTCGTTGAGTTATACAACATTTTATTAAATAATAGGCAAATTAGAGAAATCAGTTTAACAGTGAAAAGAAATACCCCATTTTTATATACCAGAATCTCTTCTCTTGCTATATATTTCTAACTCACAAACACAGCAATGATAACTCTCTTGGCTTTAGCTGATAAAATTCAACACAGTGCTGCAATAAATGAATACATGTGTATGTTATTGTATATGCGATGTCAGTGTTACAAACGCACACACAAGGTCATGTTTTTAACATTTAAGATGCACTAAGGGTATAAAATCCTGGGAATGTTAAATGTACCCTTTATTTAACAGATTGCAAATGCAATAACAGTACAATGGTACTGATACACTGTTCAGCATCTGTTGTTAGAGATGATGCCTTGCAGTGTTAATTGCTACCAATATGTTCATGTTTTATTAATGAGGAAGTAACATTAAACTGTGATCTCCACTGGGGTGCAATGATTCCTAGGGCATACACATGTAGCATTATTGATTTGTCAAATTCTTTAAAGTTGCTTTTGTCATTTGAACACAAGCATTGAGATATCCCAATGCCTTAACAGTTTCATAATAGGACTGCATGTAAATTGACTACACTACCTTGAGTTCATTTAACTGATTGCATTAGAATGCTACAAAGTTAATCTTGTCACAAAGTGGTAGATGATACAAGTCCAACTACATCTGTATACTGTATTAACCCAACAAATATTCCTGTATACACAGATCAGCAAATGCCTGCACTGTACGCACATGAAATACACTAAAACATGCGTGGGTTGAATCAGAGTTTAAATTTGGTATTGGGTTTAGTTGGACAAAATTGTTTTCATTTTTGGGAATATTGCAGAATATTGCAATATTGTAATTGATTTTGCCATTTTACCACACCAGAGTCTTTTAAAGATGTGCTAAAGTCTTCTTCTAAAGACCCGTGTCTTCTTTGTAAATTTTCAAATTTATTTGTAAGGTCTATAGGGCAAAAGAGTAGGTTACTTAACAAGTATACACGAGTAGAAAATAATTAGTAACTTCCATTCTATAACCCCTGCCCGCACTTGATCTGCCTGTAGACTAACCACAGTGCCCAAAGCCCATCTCAAGGAGGAGTTATGTCCAAATGTCGATCCTCTTACGGTCAGTTGAGCAGACCAAAACTATCGCCTATTATAAGAAAATTACCATGGTAAGGAAAATAATCATATCTAGATAGATACATTTTTATACCCTTGTCAAAAAAACACATTTAGAAAAACCACTGGGGGATGTCAGCTGAAGTTTTTCGCTACTTCTCCAACACAGCTTATTCAACAAACTCCGTGATGTGGAGAATTAGTGATCAATTTGGATTCTTACTCCAGTCGCAGACTTATGGAGCTCTTCTAATCAATTTGCGTGCACGTGCACAGGTAATTTGATTATTCAGCATGCAACAGCATCTGTCAAAGAAGCAGATTCTGCGAGGCGTACTGCTGCAAATTCACCTGTTTGCTTTCGCCACATCAGAGTGGTGAATTGAGGGGTTTGATGGCAGGGCGACTATTCATTCAAAAGTAACAATGGCGATTGGAACAAAATTAGTCTACTACTAAACCTGAACTATGCACAAGGTGACATATAAAAATAAGTATTTTTCACTTATATACAGTGAATGGGATATAATGAGACTGATTTCACTGTCTTTCACTGGAGGAAAGCGCCTCACTCCACATGACTTCTCATCCTACTACTGTGCGACTGACTACACCACACTATGTAAGCGGCTGTGTCTGTTGCTGTCCACTGCTGCCTGAATAAGAAGTGAATTCGCATCTTTTTGATCGCAGTGACACAGATGCAAAGTCACTATGCTAGGCGAATTCACACTTTAATGAATGACCCCCATAGTCTCAATAAATTATCTTTTTTCTGAACAAAGTATAATCCTGCATCTGCATGGAAAGTAGACTGATATACTGTATAAAAATATTTCTCAGCATTTTGTTTAAAAGTATTAGATTTTGCAGCAGTCCCTACTGAAATGCAAACATTAGCTATAACATCGAGTAATGTTCTACCTGGAATTAGGTCAATTGGACAATCATCAGGAACAGTAAGAAGGAAGAGTTTCTGGCAAAAATATTAGAATTCCAGAAAAAATTGAGAATTTTGAATATATATAAATAAAGGCTTTGTCTGGAATTGGAGAGGAAACAATCCATTCACCATATACATATACTGTATGTACAGAGGATATGTTTATATATATATATATATATATATATATATATATATATATATATATATATATATAAAATTTAATATACAAAATGCAGTTGTAAACTTTATTTCTTCTACATATAATACTAGATCAACTTTAGTATCCAATGGCAAATGACCAATTTAGCAACAGGAACTTGTAAAGCATCTTGGAAGATGAGCATGTCATGTTTTCAATCAATTTGTAAATACCATAATTAAACAACTGGCGAGTTAGAGGCATCCCAACATCTACGGTATGTGCACTGAAGGAATTATAGAAGTTGGCTGTACTGTTTCAAATGAGCCTCATAAAGATACATATTGATATCTAATTAAAAATTAGTTTGATGGTACTACTGAAAGCTCATTGGTGTAATATCCTTTTTCTTTGACTGTCCAGATTCCTTGAAAACTGGATAAAAGTTAAATTAATTGGAGGGGTTTGCGATTTGCACAGATTTTACTGGCATGACATTTACAATTGTAAAGTACTTGCAGCAGGAGGATCTTCATAAGAGTACTTGGCACTGGCCACTAGGTTGCTGAATAGAGGTAACAGTAATACTATAACAAACAAAAGAATATGGAGCAGGTTAGGAAAGAAGTCTAGACCAATGTCCAGGTGAAAGCTGTGTTAGCTAGCAAGCAAGAAAGTGAAGATCTGGAACAATGTAAGGATATTATTATTACTTATGTTAATAGCGCCTTTTTCACTTTTACCCCTATTTCCTCTTCAGATATTCAGCTTGAAATCTTAAGCAACTGAACTAAATTCTGTGCAATAATCAGAAACCTGCAGGTGTTTGATCTCAGATTTGCTGGTCACCTCATTCTGATTTTTTTTTTCAACTTGTCAAACCTGTTGAAGTAAATTATCTGAAATTCTATACTTGTCATCAGAAGCAAAAATCATTTATTTAAAACTGACAAGTAAATGGACAAATAACTGTTGGACACTGAACTGTTCCATTAAGATAAACTAAGGATGTATTGGAATGCTGGAAATGTTGTATGAATTATCCATGATATTTTCCATGTGTCAGCTCAATGTTACAATTACTTTGAAACTACTGTGTGTTTTAAAACACTGGCAAAAGCAAATGTCTTGCATCACATTTTGGAGAATTGTGAAATTAAATGGACTGTCAGAAAAATTTCTATTTTTTTTTCTATTTTTTTATTTAAAGTAGTCTCACTAATTACGATGTAATTTTATCTACATTCATGTTTGACTAATTATTGGTCGTGAACATATTGTACATGACAAGCATTTCGTTGTTTGCAAGACTTTTAAAGTATTTACATGAGCAAAGCAAATTTAAATGTTTCCTATAATGCAGAGAATTGAATAGTCATAGCAAATCAGTCATGAATTATTCAGTTAAAAATACACATGTGGCTATTGACTTCTGTAGTGTTTTATCCATAATTTATAAGACATCTGGTACTATTATATGTACTAGTGACAATAAAGGGAGCAGATATTAAATTGTTACAGTATCTTAATTAAAAGGAAATTATTTTCCCTTCTCCTGAACAGGTATATTTTTGTAACATACTGTAACTACAATATTTAAACCAAATCATTGCACAACTCAGCAGTATGTATTAATTTCAACCCAGTCCTGGTTACTTCCCAAGATGTTTATAAAAGATAACTTCATGTGATTAAGAGTTTTCTGCATCCTTGTTATGGCAAAATTAAAATGTAAAAAAAAAAATAATTGATTCTACTAATTAAATTAATAAAATTCATAATTAGAGCAGTGGGAAATTGGGCGCAAGAATACTGTAAATACAACATTTAAAGGAAGATACTTTGGTATAAGTACATTACTAAATTAAATATCAAGGGAAGGTGTTTCTCTTTGAAAAAATAGAATGTCCAATATTAAAAAGTTTTGTTTGTATAGTACTTTAATAACATTTCCATCGTTATAGTCAGGGTTTTTCTTTTTTTTTTACAATTTTTTTTTTTGTTAGGACTCTGCTGGATCCACCACTGCCACTTGCCCTGAGATTTTCCACTATGAAATGTGCACTTTGAATAAACTACAATCCCCAGAACAATTAAAGTGTAAGCAAAAATGATATAAAATGTAAGGAATGGCCTTGGTCCTATGAAGCTTACTGCACAAACATATTGAAATTTGTAGGGTACTTTGCTGAACAACTTGACTTAAAAATGCATGAAATTAAAAACTTGGAAAACATTCTTTCACACAAGCAATTTTACTTTAAAAGCAAGGGAGTTTGAAGGCCCTCAACACCTCTCTGAACAATTTGTATTTTTTTAAAATCTGTTGAAAGTTAAATAGAAATAGCTAATTAATGACAATAGGATTTGTCTCTTCAAACCTCACTTTCTGTGCATTTATATAGGAAGCTTAATGGGCCCTAATAGATTTCTGAACAATCTGACTGTTTTAGGATATAAAAATAGACATGGGAGGCAGTGTTTCAACCACATGGCAAATGGCAGCATGATCTTAAAGCTCCTGACTCTATTCAATAGAATTTAAGTGAAAAATATACCACAAGTGACTAAAAGATTTAACAAAGTTGATTCCAATGGACTAATCTGGTACTACAACTGCTGATGGCACCACTTTACCAGCATTGACTAAACAAAAGGCTACAGAAACAAAGCAGGCGCTTCAAGCTAATCTTTATGCTTTATTCAAGGTAACATGCAGGCAGTGCTAGGGGATCCATGTAACATAGAACTACTGAGTAAAAGAATTAGCCATATGAAAAAAATTATGTAAGATTTTGCTACTGTGCTTAAAGAAATGTTTGACCATCATAATTTGTTAGAAAATTATGTGTTGCACTTCTCCAGCAAATGAGCTCCCTTACTAAACTGAAGCTGTTAAAACAACTTAAAGATCAGTTCATGGCCCTTGGGTTAACCCCCACACAGGTTGAAGCTGGCTGTAACCCTGAATAAAGAATCTAACCACAGAGCTTAATAACAGCTGAACTGTAACACTTAATTGACACTGTACCCAAGGAGACACTCGAGCTGAACAGAGGACCAAATCACCAAAAGCACTGGAGACTGAGATGTAGGTACTCCTCAGAGCAGCACAGCGACCTGAAAATCAAAAGACAGTAGGGATACAGTAGTAAAAAATTAATTGTAATAAGGAACACTGAGACACTGAAGCACTGATACAAGACAGTGACAAGATACATGAGACCTGAGGCCAGAAGTGCAGAACAAGAGATATGAAACAGTGACAAGAAACAGGAGACTGAGATGGAGGCCTAAAGCAAGGAACTGTGACAAATATCAGGGACTAGGGACAGAGAAAGCTGCAGCATACCAAGACTAAATTAGAAGGACATGAGACTGAAGCAGGAACATGAAGCACAGCAAAGCAGGAGGCATAAACCACGAGGAAGTAGAAGAACACAGAAATGCAGGATCACTGTTAATAGAAAACACTGAAAAACACAGAGATGTAAAGTACAAATAATGATCAAGTGCTTCGTCTAGGTAGCAATTAATATTTCAATTTCCCACCACCTATATCAAAATGGAGATGGATGGCGGGGATAGGCCAGCTCACCAGCAGCACTGCTTACCTAGCATCTGAGCAAGATTCCATACAAATTCTTAGGCTTCCACTAGTCTAAATTAGGGCAAAATTTACTAAATTCCAAAATGATTTTTTTTATCTTTTCAACCATTTTTTGGCTTTTTTCACAATGAAAATAGGTGAAAAGGTTAAAAATTACATTTCTGACCTTCTTTCCCCCCTTTTCATCCATTTTTCAGGTGAAAATGGCCAAAAAATGGGCAAAAAAAGTAAAAAAAAAACTGTTTTCGACTCAAGTAAATTTTGCCCATAATGGGGGAAATGTATTTTTTAATGCAAAAACAAAAATGTTAAAGCTTTTTTTAAATAGGTAAAACCAGCATATTAAAAAAAAAACACTATCCCCAGTGTTAAGTGGTCAAAAAACCTTTATGGCTTTTATAAATTTCCCCTAATTCTTCACCCTGCCATTTTTCTCTTTGGAGAGATTCACAAAAATAACAAAATAAAACTGTTACTAAACTTTGTATCTGAATTATGAAAATTACTGCGCACACAATGATAGACTCTATTACCTATAAGACAATCTGATGAAGGGAAGGCCACCCCCATCTGTGAAGAACCCACAATAAATATTTGAACATTACAGCCTAGACATTATCTTCTTTCCATATAGTAAATACTCCTAGGTATGGGTGCTTGTTTTTTTTGCCTATATTTCTGAATATGGACAAGTGTGAGGATTAACTCAACTCAAAACAAACAAACAAACATTTGAATTGCCAAGCAGGAATCAAGTTTGCTTTATTAAAAGGCAGTGATTGCTGCTTACAAAAATGTAAATACAGTATTCTGCAAACACGAAACATAACTTTAGACTTGTCATGCAGTTAATATTGCCACACTTACTTTTTACTCAGGGTTACCTCTCTAGGGTATATTCAGTCTCTCTTACTAAAAACAGCAGTTTTCAGTCAACACAGTAACTTTTAGAGTTTATTTCTTGTATTTTATAAGTTCAAGATTCCAGTGCACTTGTAACAGCTATTTCGCTATGGAACTCTCTGCCTGAGGAAGTTCAAAAAAGAGCCTGGATACCTTGCTTGAGTATAGGAAAATTACAAATTATGGCTACTAGATAACTGGAGGTGAGTTCTTAATCCAGGTAATTTCTCTAACTGCCATATTTGGAGTCAGGAAGGAAGTATTTTCATGAGATGAGGAAAACTGGCTATTGCTTTGAGGTTTTATTTTTATTTTTGCCTTCCTGTATTGTAGGATAACATTGCAACATTGCAGGATAATAGTTAATATCAAAGCTTGTACAAGTAGACCAGTGATCCAGGAATCCAGGCAAAGATTTTGTGAGTTCTTTCCAGACTCTTGTAAATATAGTGCAAAAAAAAGAGATTTGCTGGAAATTGCATACACAACATGTTTCCTGGAAACCCCTTTATCAAATGTAAATTGCAGATTTAGAAAAGTCATATACTGTATATACAAACGTTTGTAGATAGATAACATTTATTAAAGAACACACCCAGTCAAAGCTCCACCTACTCAATTAGGAACACATGTGAGTAGGAGGGAAACTGCACAACAAATACAGGCCTATACCTCCAAAGGTTAAAGTGTATACAAAATTTCATGAGAGAGCAATAAAGTCCCAAAATCACAGCCATCTTCTCAAGAACAAATAGAAAAACATTGATAAATGACATTGCGACAAAAGGCTTATCATAGGGTTTAGCAAATAATGAAACATACATGCAAAATACAGTTGCAGATTTAGTAGTAAATACTGATAAATACAGTGCAACTGTAGAAATGTATCTGATTACTGTACTGGCGGATACAAACAGACAGGTTACAGAATGTTATGTACAAAATTCAGATTCTGAATTAGAATCATTAGAGCATTAGAGATTATAAATTATAGAAATGCTTTAATAGATCAAGAATCGTTTAGTCCCACAGGATTAAGAACATTAAGTTTTTTTAATCCATTTCTCCTCCTTCTGAAGAAGTTTAGTGATATTACCCCCTCTAGAGGATAACCGAACAACATCTAATGCCAGCCATTTTAGTGTATGTACCTGATGTTTAGCAAGATGAAAATGCCAACCCACAGGGGAGTCACAGTTAAGATTTTTGATGTTAGCTTTGTGCTCCTGATGTGAATTTTGATAGGTCTAGATGTCTGGCCCACTTAACTCAAACCACATGGGCATTTCAAAAGGTACATCACATTAGATATGTTACACGTAGCAAAGTTATGAAATTTAATAGGGTAGCCTTTAGTGGGATGATTTTCAATAGCCCCTGCAGTAACAGAATTACAACAATTACAAGCATAACAAGGGAATGTTCCTACTTTTTTGTTAGTAACAATACGTTTATCTAATTTAATTTTATTGCAGGATAATAGGCTGAACTGGATGGGCTGTGTCTTTTTTTTGCCCATATAAACTATGTTACTATATAAAATACAGTGACAACATGACCCAGGAATACTGTCACATAGAAATGGATGTAAAAAAATGTGACAAACTTGTGACATTGCTCTTCCTTATAGTTAAGCCTGCCTATAAATATTATTTTAATATTACTCTAAGAAAGATACAGTTATATTGGAATATTTTTCTTTAAACAGATCCATGGGAATCATGGTAAAAATTATGTCACCACACTTCCCATAGGGCCAATATGCATCCCTATACTGTTCATTGAAAAAGAACTGTGCTATTTATTTACTGCATCATGTGTAAAGCATTTTGTACAATGAGCACTTCGGACATTTGGGAGTTAATCCAGTGGAAGACACTACAAATGAATGGACTCAGCAATCACTGATATGTGCACCTGTTACAAATGAGGGGAGGGATTGGATTTTGGATTTAAGAAGGTGGGCTGTTTATTACCTGTATCATTTGAGAAAGGTCATGTATGCCTGATACATGAAAATGACGCACTAAATAAATAGCACAGTAGTTATACTACATATATTTCTGCACTGCTTTTCTTCTACTCTTTGCATTATACATGCATATGGGCAAATGCATTCAAAGCAGTGACCTTTTGAAACTGTGGTAGCTGTGTGGAAGTAGGATCCTTTTTTCCTCCTGATACTCTATTCAATAGACTACACATCAAATAGTGTCTGTCCCCATTAACTTCTTCATCAAGGAAATCTGATGCTTAGTAAATATGGAGTAGTGAATTTGCATGTGTCGGAGCATGATGACGCAATTTTGCTACGCTTGCCAAATTTTCACTTTGATGAATAACCCTCTCAGAGGGAGAACTTTTTACTTATTCATCTGTATTGAGCATTTTGTTAGCCACGTAAACATCAGGAAACACTAAATTGAGACCTTTCCTATGAGATGATATCTTTTATTACCTTGCACCAGAACAAGTGTTAGAAAACGACATGTGAAAAAGAACTAGTGTCGAATTACAATCATTCAGGCTCCATAATGAATTTCTATTTTGATTATTGTGCTTACATATTGATTTAATCATTCATTACTTTCTGATATCATTTTGAGGCTCTGCAATTTTAAACTTATGTAAAACTTCATTCACCACAAAACTATTGCAGGAGGACATACAGATGCTATTTACATAGTACTAGCTCCAAAAAAAGTGGACATCAGCATTTTCAGGAGGTAGTAGCAGGTGCTACATATTCATATGGCCTTTTGCCAGCATTTGACATTCAAATGGCTGCTGCTGAGTAAAGGAGTGGGAGGGTGGAACTTTACCACAAATACATTGACAGCATTTTGGAATGCATTTCCGACTCCATCCTTAATTTCTGTAGTGCTGATATGTTGTTAGAAGTCACACATGCCCACATAAACAGGAGAAATTTTCTAAAAGCAGTTGAGAAGGTCATGCTAGCATTCACGGTATTCAAATTAGTAATAGCTAGCTAGAATTCATTTACATAAAAGACATAAAGTTATAAGATAAGCAAATTTCAAACAAAAAATAAAAACATCTAAATTTTCTAACTGATTTGTTCTGCAATTAAATCAATCATAGTTTGGAGCACATAATTTGAAATAATACTTTTTCATGAATCATAATTTTATGGTTACAAATTCCGGTATAAAAATGAGAGGCAATTAAATGCGTAAAATGCAAAACATGTCAGGTATCTGCAAACCAGCTTAAAGAGATGCTAAAGGCTGAAATAGGCTAATCTTAATAAGCTAACTTTTACAAAGGCATTAAAATTACCCAGATCTAATATTTTAATTTACCTAGCTCCAGATATTAGTCTTTACATTACAATCAGGTGGGAAAAGCAGACATATAATTCATTTTGCAAATTGAGTCCCTCATTGTCTGTGCCCTTGGCATTCTGAGCATGACCAGTCAAATCTCTATCCCCCACCCAAAAGAAACCGAGTGTTATTCTGCTATGTACCACAACATTGCTAGTGGAACCCAGCAACTTAGAAAATGGGGCAGTGAAGACAGATGATTCAGACTCAAATCTCAAAACTTTGATTTCTATTATGTTTCCATTATCCAATGTTTCCATGCAGGGGTTCATTTCTTCAAAAGGTGAGCTTATGGTAGAATATGAAATATGTGACAGATTATTTCTAATTTCAGGAAATCTTTAAAAATCCAACATTTATAGTGCAGTCACTCATTATAGAACACTCATTATAGACCGTAATGCTATGAAAAGAAAAGTTGATATAATAGTTTAAGGTAGAGAACTCCATTTTGTTTTAGTTTGTTAAAGTTGTGATTTTTGCCAAAGGTTCAGAGTGTTTTTTAATTTAGAGAACTTCAGAAGAGTTTTGCTTTGTCCAATATATGGCAAATGTATACAATATAATGTACAAAGAAGACAAAAGTGGTCAGGATCCTGTTGATACAGAAACCTTTTGCTGTATGTTGAGTTTGCCCCTAGTTACATTTACAGTAATTCCTTTAAGTAGATATTTCTGTATTGACCCTGGATATACTTATATAAGGTTATTAGGTTAGTGTTTCCATCACTACATTTTGCTGACAGAATCTTTAATTAAAGGGGATGCTGGAGAAGACAGTAATGCAATGAAAAGTTTAGCTTCATCGGCAATAGGTAGGTTTTGTGCAAAGATTGACAATAATTGGTAAAATGCTATGTTAAAATGATACTTAAACATTACCAAATCTAAGTGGTATCCATATTATAAAAGGCATTAATAATTTGTTTTCTTTAAATGACTAGGAAGTCCAGTAAGGGAAAATGTTCAGTTTGTATATAATATGCAATAAAATTAGGTGTGGTTGCAAAGATCCAGTCATTTAAACCAATAGTGAAATGATTTAGCTACAGATACAATAGAAAAATTTGTTATACAAATGATAGGATCATTTAACGGGCCTAGCATTATTTAATTTGTTGTACAAATATGTACGCACACACACACACACATACACACACACACACACAAAAGAAGACTGGATTTACCAGCATGACTTATGTCTGACTTTGATCTTTTTTTGTTCCCAAATTAATATTTATTGTTATAGAAGATGTTTTCTCACTGCACATGCAATGACAGTCAACACTCAAATACCAGCAGACAAATCATTCTGTGGTATAGTGAGCATCACTGTGCACATCTATTAACTCTCAATCAATGCATAAGAAAACAAACTAATCTCTGATTATCTTTCTTCCTGAGTTTCAATACACCACCACATTGTGCAGACATCATCATATACTCGATAGGGACTTAATCAATGAATTTAGCTTTTGATAAATGATTATATAAAGTTTGTGCCACAATGGCTATCATCTTGTCAACATCTATGCCATCTGTTGGTGCCATATGATGTGCATTTGCGTCAGTAAAGTGAATTATACCCAAATACTATGTTAACATGCATAATCCAAATAATAAAGTGAAAAGTACCTGAATACAATGTTAACATACATGATCTAAATAGTAAAGTGAACAATACCCAAATTTATAAATATCAGCTCTTAGGATCTCAAGGATTATCATTTGAATGACAGTCACTTAAAGGCAAACAAAGCCCCTATTTCCTATATTAAAATGAGCTTGAAACTCTGAGGATATTTACAAAAATACAAAATTATTTTATTTTCTTAAAATTGGAGATACAACTTATTTCCATCAGTATTGCTGTTTCCACCCATTTACAGAACAGTTTCATGTGAATTTTGTTGCTAAAAAGTATTACCTGTGTCAGGCTGGTGCAATGCATTATTGCCTATAGTGCTGGTCCTGGACTGACAGGGCATATTTGGCTGGTATTTTTGCAGCTTTAATGGAAAGAAAGGTGTTAAATTAATGGTATATATATTTAGATTTGATGTTAATTAATGAGGGCTGCTCATTTCCAAAGGTGGTGGGATAGTTACTAGGTTAAAAACGTACTGTACTGTGGCTTTGGAAAATGTTTTTTCTTATCAACCATATAGAATCAGTGGATTTAAAAAGTACAGGATAATGAAAATTGACAGCAAAAAATGGTGAAACGAATCAATAGGGTCAAAATAATCTTAATAAATATCTCCTGAGTGTGGATCCTGCACTTCTCAGAGTGCTAACAGTGATTCAGCTTTAACTTATAAACAATACTACGTTTGCAACTATCATTCTGTGTCCTAATTAGTATTACAAATACTTTAAAAATAGACTGTATAGACATACTTAATATAAATCGTAGGGCTAGTGCGAAGTCTTGCAGAAAAGAAATTGTACCACTATACATCCTGCATCTTGTGCAGATTGCATGAGGCAAATATCTCTATTAGTACAGGTGTTTTGTCAACCAGTGGCAAATTTACAGAATTTCATTAAAATCTGGTCAGGTTTTAAAGAGACATTTTATGAAAAAGGAGCTCAATTCAATACAAATGTGATCTGAGATTACTTTACTATGAGATACTAAGATCAGTGATCACTGGACTGAGAAAACCTTAACTCCTTAAGTTGCTTTTGCTAGTTTTGTAAATTCTGGTGCTGGTATATAATTATTTGTTGCACAGGTATTTTCTCTTACAATTTCTTTGGCAGAAAAAAAAAAAACACAAAGTAGCACTTGGTGCAGAGTTCTTCTCCATTAGATTCACAGAGTTATATTACTAGCAAAGATTTACATTTGTAGCAACATTTTCTCAGCACTCTCCCAGAAGTAACCTTTCCTCCCTTTATTTCACTTAAAATTATGCTGACTCAACCAAATCAAAGAGCATATATTATACAGTAATAAGTAGAGCACAGCTAGTCTGATCAGTGACTTTACTGACACAAACACAAAAATTACCAAAATATTTTGCATATATCAGAAAGAGTTGCATGACCAGTCATTATAGATCCAAAATTCCCTGCTCTAACTCAAGGTACTTTTGAAAAATCACAATAAAGAGCTCTGCTAATCTCTCATTTTATATGAAGCCTTTCACGTTTCTCCTTTTCATATGCAGTACTAATTATATACAGCTGGTGCTATCTGGTGCTATAGGGATTTCAGCTTTGTATAATTTTATATATAACGGTATAAAGGTACAGCTAGGACTTTCACTTATTACATATGAACCCAAAGATATAAAAAGGCTGTAGGGCTGATTATAAACGGGTTTATAAACATCCTACTGGCTGTGTTTGGATATATCCAATTAAATATGTAGCGTGTACTTAATCACAACTAAATCAAAAAAGTGTGCTCTCTAGGGTTGGCACTCCCTCCCTGTAAAATCAAACGCATATCAAATCTACATACTCTGGTGCTGATCTGAAATTAGTTTAAATGCATGTTGCATAATGCAACTATTTTAAGCAGCCACGCAGCATGCATTTAGATGATCTGAATTAGCACTGCAGTATGTAAATTCTATCCAAAATTTATTAAAAATGAAAACATTGATACCGCGATTTTTTTTACCGATATCGCGATATCAGAATTTTACTGATATCGCAATATCGATACTTCCGATGTCGCGATATCGAATTTAGGCCAAACCATTGATTTCAATGGAAGAACGGCTGAAATTCCGCTATCACGATATCGATATCTGTAAAATCCGATATTGATATCTGTAAAATCCGATATCGATATCGGTAAAATTCCGATATCGGTAATTTACCGATTTTAATAAATTTTGCCCATATATGTGTTCACTTTGATAACAGCAAGGTGGGAACCCTGCATTACTCCATACATGCCCACATTCCCACATTCCCATGAGGGAGACCTATGAAATATGCCTAATATTCTATAATTTTACACTATATTTTATTCAGACAGGAAAGTTTGCACACTGAATATTAAAAATGTCTCTCTCTTTAAGGGGGGAATTCACCATAGGGCAAAGTGAGCTCCGGATCCTTCGCCTCACTTCGCACAGACTGTTATGCGCTTGCTGATGTCCTGCATGTGGACATCAGCGAATGCTTTAAAGGAATTCCAGTCTCGTTGAGACCACTCGAGTGATCTTGAGGATTTGTTATGGGAATCTGCTGTTTGCAAATTCGACTGTGCGAATTCGCACCTTAGAGAATAACCCCCTTAGGGGGGAATTCATGATACTCCGAAGTGAGGAGCGGAGTGTTCGCCTCACTTCGGACTGACTGATCTGCGCTCGCTGATGTTCTGCACGCGGATATCAGCGAGCGCATTAAAGGGATTATAGTCTAGTTGCCTTGCCGAGACGGGAATCCCTTTAAAGCGCTCGCTGATGTCCGCATGCAGGACATCAGCGAGCGCAGATCAGTCAGTCTGAAGTGAGGCGAACATTCCGCACCTCACTTCGGACTATCGTGAATTCCCCCCTTAGTCTCTGACACAACCCTTGCAATATTTATTTTAATAAAAGGTTTTAAATACATTTTTATATTTGATTATGGTTTGCTGTTTATTTGGATTTATTTAATTGAGATGAAAAAGCAAAATTAAATCAAAATAAATAAGTAAACACATTGTTTTCATTAGATGAAATTAAAAAAAAAACCATTTGTTAAAAACTAGTAAAGCTGAATAGTAAATTTACAATATGAAAATAAGGGTTTTAGCATAGCAGATAAGTTGTAAAACTATGAAGCTTTCTCAGGGAATATATTAATTAGTTTAGATTACTAATTGTCCATAATTCTCCATTTTGGAGCATCGTTGATGTTTCATAATATTCAACATCTTTTAGAGTATTTTGTTTTTTCCCCTCTATTCCACAGAATCAGAATTAAATCCAGAGGTTAAGGCAATCTGGCCAAGATGAGAAATATCTTGAAGCTCACACTTAGTCAATTTCCTTTACCAAATAATGATAAATGATCTTCAAAACACATGTGGACAGGCCATTTAGATGACCCAACTCTCTTTTGGCACTATACTTAAAAGATTAATGACAAACAATTTCCAAAGGCCATAAACACTGGAACATTTTATATAAATTAATTACAGTCAGAATTAACTACTTCTGAAAAAAAAAATCATAAAATGTTATTTGGAGAATGAGAAAAGAACAGAGGAGCCAGGATACATGCAGTGTCTAGTCTATGTGAACATACATACAGCAGGTAGAATTCATAACCTAGTAGATGACAAATTCATTTTTCTAGAGAAAATAAAACTGAATAAAAATTATTTGACATTCAAACATCTTTTTAAAACTGTAACAACAATGGATTTCTATGCTTGCATTCAATTGCTAAAATATGCTTTTTCATTGTATCTCACACAGCCACACAGTTGTTTGGTGCTCTCATAGTATATGATCTTGACTAGTAATCTTTATTTTTAAGCTCTTTTTTCCTTTTTTTCTGGATCTCTAATAAACTAATTCCTAATAATTCAGGGATATTATAAAAAAAATGTAATTTTGTCTACAATAAGTGTAGCGCCACCTACTGTAAAACTAGAGATGTTTGTGTCCCCCACCAAAGTTTTGGTTTTATTTAGGCACAGATTTTTTTGTCAAAGCTTTTAGTTTTGGTTTCTAATTTTTGTGAAAACTGATGTAAAATTAAGTACATATCTTTATGTATTATGTCATTCTATGCCCATTGCACAATACTTAAAGTCAGGTTAAGAGCTGAATCAATAGTCGTGGCTTTAGAAACTTTCCATCCACAAATTCTAACAAACCTAGCAGGTTTAGATGGATCAGTGGCTTGAGGCAGTTTCTAAGCAATTTATGGTAACTTGAAAGGATTCCTGTGGTTTCTGATGCTTAATGGCACACAACCAGATCTGAACCACCTGCCCAGCAATGT
Source organism: Pipa parva (assembly GCA_019650415.1). Classification (NCBI taxonomy): domain Eukaryota; kingdom Metazoa; phylum Chordata; class Amphibia; order Anura; family Pipidae; genus Pipa; species Pipa parva. The sequence continues at coordinate 19,158 of WMED01002478.1, forward strand.
GAGCAAGAGAGAGGAAATATTTGCTTCTGGAAAAAAAAAAAAACTACATTTTTTCCCTTCAATTTTTTTAATAATGAAAGGTGCTGGGTGGCAGAAAGTTGGATATGAATACACTTGGCTCCTCAAATAGCTCTGATGTAAGCAGGGTGGGGGATAGGATGGCACAGGTAGGTGCAACTACGGCCCCTTGAGCAGTAGTTGATGAAAGCATAACTGTGTATAGACAGATTGCCATGGGTAGCTGCAGATAACACCAACCTAAAAGGAAACTAATATATGCAGATCTTAGGAGGAATATACTCATGACCTCTTATACTGGCTAGTTCACAGTCAATCAGAGAGCACGAGTCTTGATATTGAGGAAGTGAGTATGGAGATATATGAAAATATATGTCTAATCTCTAACTAATAGTGTGCTCATATGTACTGTCTACCATGTGAGAGTAATTCCCCCATGAGGGTAAATTTAGAAAAGCAAATATAAAGGCACAGCAGTCTGGCTTTAAGATTGGCAATAAGGACATATACGACAACTACTATTTTAAAAATGTTGATGCTTGAAGGGGGTTTCCAAAGGCACCTTCAAGAAAAAGTGAGAGTGGCCAGAATATAAGCTTCTGGATGCAAAAGAATCCTTTTTGTCCAATATGGAGAGATCAAACTACAATATAATTTAATGCCCCAATTAAGTAGCTGTTATTGTTCCTCCAGTAACAATGCCTATTTGGTAGCTATCATAACCAGTTACATTCTGTTGCCAAGAGAAAACTTGTCCTGATCTAGGGCTTCATTGACTAAAGTCCAAATTCACGTGTCAAATTCACCTCGCTACAATTCAAGTCACATCGCCAAAATAGATGCAAGTTCTCAAGAATGACTAAGCAGAGAATACACTTGTCAAACAGGCAGACAGTGGCAAACGCTGTCAGATGAGTAGTGTGATGTAGTCAGTCAGAAGTAGGATGAGAAGTCATGTGAAGTGAGGCGAATTCAACAAATGAAGGGCAATGACATCAATTTCATCATATCTCACTAACTATATTCTGTGAATATTCTATTTCTATGTCACCTTGGCCTTATGTCATTTTTTCACTTAGTTGCAGTCGCCATTGTTACTTTTGAATGACGTTTTTGCTTTTCCGAGTTTATTAACTCGGGAGAAGGCTTTGAAGTTTCTCGAGGTAAGTATCGCGAGATTTGCCTTGACTGATAGAAAGGTCGCTATACTGTATGGCTACCCTATCCATGGATATATTCAATAAAAAAAAGTTTCTGACGGCAAGTATCGATCGAGACAAATCTCGCAATACTTATCGCTAGCCTTCTCCTGATTAAACTAGGAAAAACCGAAATGGCTTTTCCAACTTTAATAAATTTCACCCGAATTCAAGAGAACATGGGGAAGTGGAGAATATGATGCAAATTCATAGCTTTACATGACTATTTGGTCAATGAGGTCCCTAGTGTTTATGGTCAATGTAAGTGAATTTCTAAATGACCACCTCTAGCTTTTACTGTATCCTTGGAAGGAGCATGAACCAGAAGAGATTTGGATTAACTCATTTTGTGTATCATACAAATGGTATTATGCTTACTGTAATTAACACAGAGGCTAGTTGCTAGATTATGGACCCCTAGCAATAAATAGACAATTTAAATGTAAACAAGAACAAAAATGTAAGCAAAAATTTCTAGGTACTTAATTTCAAAAATTGCAAAAATGAGAAACTAAAGATGAACTGCAAACTGTGGAAGAACACCACTACTGACAATAAACTGAACATTAATTTCAAGGTGGACAATCCCTTGAAAATTTGTGGCTTGAATAATTTGATCAAAAATGAATTTAATGCATTCAGAGTATCTAGACTAATACTTAATAATTCAGGAAAGTCCAAACTTACCTGGCAATCCTTCGATTCACTTTGCAGAGACTGGTATGCGCTCCTTGCTCTCCTGCATATGGAGATCAGCGAACGCTTTAAAGGTATTCCAGTCTCGCGTGTACCAGTCTCTGCAAAGTGAATCGAAGGATCGACAGGTAAGTTCGGACTTTCCTGAATTACCTCCTTAGTGACTAGTGATAACAACAATAATCGTTATCGGACCGATAATCAATTTTTCAAATCATCGGATCGATAATCAGCATCCGATAATGATTATCGTACTGACAATCTGCACCGCTGGGGTCTCTAGGAATGAAGTAAAATCCCGCTTACCTCTGTAGTATTTATCCATTGCTGCCCCGGAGTGTGAATAAGCTGCCGGTCACTGTATCAGGAGGAACAGGAGGCTGAGACTCAGCAGCTGCCGCAGCTGCTCACAGCTACTCCTGGACCTTAGCGCTAGCGTAGGACAGCCGTGCCCCAGAGTGTGAATAAGCAGCCGAGCCCCTGCTGCTGGTCACTGTACCAGGAGGAATGGGAGGCTGAGACTCAGCAGCTGCTACAGCTGCAAACAGCTTCACCCGGACCTCAGCACTAGCGTGGGACAGCCATACCCAGGAGTGTGAATAAGCAGCTGAGCCCTTGCTGCCGGTCACTGTACCAGGAGGAACGGGAGGCTGAGACTCAGAAGCTTCCACAGCTGCTCACAGCTACTCCCAGACCTCAGCGCTAGCATAGCCCAGGACAGCCGTGACTGGTAGCAGATGCAGCAGAGACTAAACAAGCCAATGAGAAAAGTAGTTAGCTATAAGTATATTACAGCAATATAATAGCACAGGACCCAAGAGCCTCTGAGCAACTGTCTCCCGAATTCAGTGAAAGCTGCCACAGAAGCGGAAACATGCGATGACAATTTCATTAACGATTAGTTCTGGAAATTATCGAATCATCGAGGAGCAACAATTACATGAAAAATCGTGCTGATTTCATCTATACTCGATAGTATCGATCAACACTGTTAGTGACATGACCTACTGAAAAAAGGAACATGGTTTATGCATTAAAGGAAAATTTATTTAAGTAGAAAAAGCTGTTTTCAACTTTTCAGCTGAAAAATTTGATTAGAGAAATAAAAAAATTATCGAAAAATCGGAATCGAATTATCGCGATATCAAATTTTCTATTGATATTATGGATTTTCCAGAGAGATAAACAGATTGAATTTTCGATATCAAGGAAAAATCTGATATTGCAATATCGGCAAAATTAATCGATATCAAGATATCGGTAAACTCGATATAGTAATATTGGTAAAATTTAAATGATATCGCAATTTTGGTATTTGTGTAATATGTAGAATGTAAATTAAGAGGCTCCGTCACCTAGATTTAACTTCACTTTAATAAAAGCATCTGTGCCCAAGCTCCCTTTTTGCAATATAAAGTTATTAAAAAAAACTTACCTTTTAAAAGCTTTCCTTTTCTTTATCTTCCTGCAAAACCGACTTCTCTCCTGTCAGCTGATTGAAGTCGGGTCTGGGAGGCAGTCCTGTAACACTGGCTTACTTGATTGACAAGTAATTCAGCCTGCAAGCGCTCGTGCACACTCGTGGCTGCATGTTCACGTGCACGCGCGCGGCCGCGTGCGTGCACGTGATATCACTCCTACAATGGAATAGATATAGAGCAAAGTGCTTCTGAGAAACTGCAGATTGAACACTAAGCCTGCAGATTCAATACTGCAGATTCAACACTAAGTAAAAAAAACAAAAAAAAAACAAAGTAAGTAAAAAAACTTTAATATGTGTGTGTGTGTGTGTTTGTGGGGGTGGGAATTTTTTAAAGAAACATGTTTAATGGAGGATTGTGGGTATTTTTTTTATAAGTGTGTTTAATGGGGGATTCTGGGAATTTTTTTCTAAATGGGTTTAATGGGGGAATGTGAGGGTTTTGTATATAGGTATGCACACACAAACTAAAATACATTCTTAATCTATGACACAGTTGGATAGCCTCAGGGAATATTTACTTTTGCAGATGCTTTTTTTCTCTCCTGCACTGGCTGATTCAATGAGACAGTGTAACCTGACACCTTATCTTACAGTGATCTCTTACTGTGAAAAGTGCACGTTTAGTATTAACTGAGCATGTGTGAGATTTGGAGACAGGGGAGGAGAGCCTGCTTGTTAGGGGGCGTTCCTGTAGTGTTTGACTGACATTTCATACCTAACATGGCGCCTTCCATGTAAGTGTATTTTTAATATGCAAACGTTTTTTTGGTTCCTAATTACTTGATTTACATTATAATGTCACATACTTTATAAAACTGTAATAATCCTGAGCTGGCGGTTCCACTTTAAGGTAGCTAATACAAATGCTACAGCTGTATGGAATGGGGTAAGGAAAACAAGGTCAACATAGCCAAAATTAGACAGTGGAATGTGTTTGACAAGACAAGGCAAGACAAAAAGCATAAGTGTTTTACTTATAAGTATTGGTATAGCTGTTCTAAGTAGGAAATACTGTATATTATAATGAACTAAAGTCATGGAGAAGCAAAAATGAAGCAACTGAGAATAGTTACAGGCACAAAAGCAATAAGCAACTCCTGTAACAATGGTTTGACTCATGCCCATATATCAAATTACCTTAAAGTAATTTTTATTACTCATACTATTGTTTTGAACAAATTTCTATTTAATATAAATACCCATAATTACTGTCTTGGAAATTAAGCAAGAGAAGAATCATATAATAATAGTATCAAATTTACTACATTTTCTCCGTACAGAAATGCCTTTCTCTCTAAATGGTCTAAACGGTGAAAGCAGCAAGTTACCCTTTAAGGAAAAAGCAATTTATTCAAAAGATGATAAATGACCTTCAGATATTTAGACTGCTGTTACAATTATCTGAAATCCTCCTGCTGATACTGAATGCTAGTATTTCTAGATATAATGAAGCAATTTTTCCAGCCACTTTACAACTGTATATTGATGTAAGCAACTACCAAATGTTTTCTTTCGGTCATTGAAATACTGTCTTATCACAATGTTTTTCCTTTTAAAGAGTTCTAGACCAAACAGTTCCACAAATACTTTGGTGATAAGTACAGCTGACACAATTTATAAGAGTTTTAGTGATAGTGAAAC
>WMED01002479.1:0-24187 GCA_019650415.1 Pipa parva
TATCAACCAGCTGGTACAGAGAGTGGGAAAGGTGAGTTATAAAATCAAGATAAAAATCTAACAAAAACTCAACAGAACTTTGAAAACTTTGACAGGCTTGAAAGTGTCAAAATTAAATTAACAGATTAAAGCTGTAAAGGTGAGGGGATGTTAATCAAAGCCCAGCCTTTTGGAGCAAAAAGGTTATGCAGAGAAAAACTACTTAGGATAATTGCAGAGGTTTAAGTTATAACAAAGAAAAACAGTGATGGGGGGTCAGGAAAATGACATATATTTAAAAGAAAGGATGCTGGATAATCTTGCAAACAGGAATAGTGGTCAGGAAAAATGACATACCTGGTGAAGGAAAAGAGAAAGATGTCAATTCACAACTCCCTTTGTTAAACTCTACAAATTACTTACGAAAGCATCACTTAGGGAAAGCAACACATTGTTTAACACTCTGCGAAAAAAAACCTCCAGCTCTGCAAACCCCCAGCACTTCTCAACCTCGACCAATTCAACAAGTGTGATTCCAGTGTGAATATGGCAGGCACAGAACATTTTTATCCCTTTACATGCGCACATTTGCTGCTTCTTATTCACTAAACAGGGGATTCCCTAGGCAAAGAAGAAAATGGCAATGAACATTATTCAACATATATTCAGGCTTGGTCAGTGGAATGGTTGAAGATGCAAAGGGATGCAAATTTGGCCAAAGTGAAGTGATGTAATTTTCCCATAGTTCCACTGGATCCTTTTAAAGGAGAATGTGTCACTGTAACTGTCTCTAATAATAATGAAGGGCATTTAGATCATCACTTTTGTCACCATATTAAAGTCAAATACATTACAAGTGATTTTTACATCCCTTTCAGTGACATACTGACAGGACCTGCAGGCTCGATGCTCCAGGGGGCTGCTATGACCCCTGTAGTGTAGAGAGAGGGAACCCCAGTGCCAACTGTGTGCTGGCGCAAGAGAGAGGGCCTGGAGCAGATTGGGTTCTGAAGTTAAGTCCCTTAAACCTTTCAATGCAAAAGTATTCCTGTGTCATGTTGCTACTTGATTGCTGTGTTTGAAGTTGGGAGAGTGGGGAATGGACAAATGGAAGTTTATCTAGACTGTTAGCACTTTAATAAATAACCCCTTCAGTGCTTTACTGCTTGTGTTTTTTTACAGTGTGTTTCCTGAGGTCCTCTATTTGATAAGATTGGTACCACAGTGGTACCACAACAAACCAAAACAGTGTAATAGGAAGTGCAAAAACCCACATGGGTGGAAAAGCTTAAGGTGTGAATTCACAGCTAGCAACAGTCGCACACTACCCAATAGATGGCTACTGTTGTGACTTTACTATGAGAATCTACTGTTTAGTCAATAAGGAATAGAGAGTCCAGGCATAGCAACCCAAAGTGATGAGAATTCACTTCAACAGTCGAATTCTCCCTTTAGTCAATAACCCCTTTGGACTGACACTGCACTTTTGGGGTATTGTATCACTGTTACCTTGACACGGTGCAATATCAAAGTAAATAGTCATTTAAGAATGGAAGTACCATCTGAAAAAAAACTGTTCCCAGGATTAAAGGTTAACAATTACCTTTGATAGTGCTACAACTCTCTTATTCAGGCTTGTAATGAAACTCAGTAGAACCATGTACATAATGCATACATGTCAATAAAGTTATGACTGCAAATTTCATAAAGGATGTATTAAAAATTAATCTATCTGCTGAACAATACATTAATCCTAGAATGTTAAATGTTACTCACTTATTATGACTATAATCAGTTACTGGACAGAAAAATCAATATTACTAACGATGTAGTGACTGCAATCAGTAAATATATAATCATCCTGTCTTACCAGGGTAAACCTCAAGAGGGAGCTCCTACTTAACTTAGATTCTCTATTTACCTTGCTACAATTTAAATCTATTTGTATCAGAATAGTTATTTTGATGAACTAAAACTTTTGTTGCAATGCATGAATACAGGAGTAACTTGAAGTTATTTAAAAAAAATATGCTCCTCTACCCAATCCCTTATACCACTTACATTTTTGTAAAATGTAACAAAGATTCTTGAATCATAATAAAGGGGAAAAGGTGAGTGCTGTATCTGACCAGAACAGTGATGTGTCTTGAATCTATCGACCTAGAGTCATTAGGTAAAGGGATGAAATTTCCTGGAATTAAGCCATTGCAGGAACTCTGGTTTCAGTTAAAGCTGTCAGCAAAGAAACAAATTTCCAGGCAGTTTAAATTTAATTCATTTAATTTTGGCACAATTCAATTAGAAAGGGAGATTAGGAATTGCAGAATATTCCATGACCAATTTTGGCATAACAGTGCATGACCTAAAGAAAAAAAGACAATGAAAGAAACAGAAAATAGAAAAGCAAGTAAAGCTGGTTAACAACTAAGGGGTAGGCAATTTGAAAGCAGTTTTTCAACTTTTAAAAATGAAAACATTAAATGAATGGGAAGGTGGGAACAGCATCGAAAACATCATTTAAAAATCTGTTCAATAAATAAAGTTATGTTTGTTTGCCTATGCAATATATATGTACCTGGTATAAAGTTTCCCTTCACCAACATATATCTAACTTATAAATGTAACCAGAATGCCACAGTAAGCTGTTAATCAATTAAAGGAACAGCAAAGTCAGAAACAGGGAGAGTCATATTGGATTGGCATAACAGTTATCCATATACTTAGTACTTTTTTTTTCCTGAATTTCATTGATTTGTGGTGTCTCCATCTCTCTTTTTATCTGTTGGTTGTTGACACAATTGTCTGCTAAGTAAATAAATCCTACCCTAGTTCAATTCATTTCTATAAAGTAACCCAGAAAGCCCAATTTCATAAGAATGCACACAAAGGGAAGATGCAAAGCAATACACTTCTAGAGAAAATTTAAAATAAAAATATATAATTTCTGGTGTTATTTCAAACTGAACTGCTGAAGAGTAAATAAGTGGCAGAGAGAAGGAGCTTCTAAAAGAAAGTGCTCATAAACTAAAAATAAATGGAAATAAGTACATAAAGTAAATATTGCAGTATTTATTTTACAGTAACAAACAGAAAGGTGAATAACTGATGGATATTAGACGGGTCCTTTAAAGGGGCAGTGCTGATATAACTGCACACATAGATATAAAACTCCTTCATACTAAGCCAATTGCTGACACAAATAGTTAAAAAAACATTTAGGGAAGAAATAATACTTGCAGTTTGTTTCACTGTTTAGTTCTAAAGAAAGCTGACATCATCCTCCCCCGCTCCCCCTCCCCTTTCTCTTTTGCAAGTTAGGCAACATGAGAATTAAAAGCTGCCTGACTGCTATTAGTTAAGCAGTGTGCTGACCTTTTGGCCTCATAAATTAACCATGTTTACAGGAGATTACAGAGGCTGCAGCTCTGGAAAGCTAACTTGTGCGCAGGTGTTAAGTACTAAGTAAGGCAAAATGTCCAGGGGAGGGTACCTTTTCATGGAAAACTGGCCAGTACACATCAGACACACATTTCCTGGTGTGGGAGTTTATCAGTGCTACCTAATCAATCATTCTGCTTCACATGATGTGTAATGTAAGGCCTGCACACAAGTAAGCTTTCCTCTGTAATCTCCTGCATTTCAGGAATGTAAACAAAACATGGCTGATGAGGCCAAAAGGTCAGCACACTGCTTAACCAATAGCAGTTAGGCAGCTTTTTCTTCTTGTGTTTAGCAGTTATATCACACATTTCCTGGTGTGGGAGTTTATCAGTGCTCTGTAATAAATCACCCTGCTTCACATGAAACATCTACTGGGGAGAAATACTTCTCAGTAAGGTATATTACTGCATGTGTAAAGATTTAATTTGATTATAGTTCCCCTTAATGTTAAATATATAGATTTCAGACTAATAGTCCTCATTGCAGTAATATACGCTATGTAGATTCTAGTGCAATAGTTATCATAATGCAGTAAAGTGAAATGTATAGATTCCAGACTAATAGGTTCATATTGCAGTAATATGCACTGCATAGATCCCAGTCCAATGATTATTACAGTGCAGTAAAGTGAAATGTATAGATTACAGACTTATTTATATTATAAAGCAGTTAGGTGAACTGTATAAAGTATCTGTCAACGGCATGGCCACAAAGTAACTCTTATGAAAAAGACTGTGAATCCAGCAGTAAGCCAAGGGCAGAGGAAACAGTGCATTTTCTGGCCAAATAGCACGTGTTTAATGACATTAAACATGATGTCCCTGAAGAAATGCATCCATGTAAATGACATTACCTAAATAAATGAACCGCTACATACACAGTTCATCCTCTCTGGAAATCCATTGATCACACAGGAATGTCATCTTCTTTAGACATAAAAAAGGGAGATGGTGATGATGATGATAATGATGATGTTGATGACGACTTTTTAGCGTATTCCCTTGGGATCTGGAGTGACGTCTTCAGGGGAGCCACTTGACCAGCCCTTCCCTTTCCACACGTTTTTATAGGAGCATGTCTTTCCCACTGAGTGTTCAATAAGAGAAGGCGAGGCAAGTTGAGTACAAGCGCTGGCAGCAGAGGAAGGGACAGCTCTGGCTGTGCATTACATTGGCAGTTTATAGGAGTCGCGCATTCAGCACCACGGATAGCGCTCGCTGATCTGCTGCTGCTGGTTACTGGTCTGTGCTGAAACTTCACCCACTCTACACAATCAGCCGGGGAGCTACTGTCACTGTGTGAGTAACATCCAATATATTCATCTCTGTACCTGGCTAAACACATTCCACCATATGGGCTGGAAGTAGATGAAAACACACACAAAACGAATTTTATTGGTAAGGACGCGTTTGTGCAACAATCGCAGGCGTGGATTCTCATGAGCAGCGATATTAGAATGTAATGTAATCCTTTATCATCAATCAGTGTTTTATAGACCTTAATATAAGCGTTTAGGAGAACTTTTTTTGTTGTTGTTGTTGTGACCTCATCTTCCCTTGTTGAAATGATGTAAACTTGCTACAAAATAGCAAATGAAAAGAATAGCAAACTTAGAATGAATCCTTTAGACACAAGAGTGGAAGAACAATATGTGTTTATTTTTGGAGAAGGTTAGAGATATATAAATATAATGGTCAGCTGTAGGGTTCCTGACTAGTACAGGTGCAGGTAATACAGGGGTTAGGTGTGCAGTGTGTATTGTCAGGTGTTTATTGATGCAACATTGACATTTGTTTGTGTTTAATCAGGGTTGAAGTTATGGAACAGAGACTCATCTTACGCCTTCTTGTGTCTTTTACTGTTCTCTGTGTATTCTACTCAAAAGCCCAGGCATTACCCCCCTTGGGTACCTATTCAAATGCCAGGTAAGGAATTTCCATAGAAAATAACATATTTTAGTATATGATGTTTAAGGTAATGTCTGGGGATTTCCAGGACATGATGTTGGTATATTCTGTTTGCTTTCCTATAACTCAGTCTATTAGATGAGTTAACCTTTTGATACCATTAAAGAATTAGACTAAATGCCATGTTCAGAGTATATGGTACAAACAAATGGAAAACATTCTTTTAAAAGCCACATCATGTAATACAGTTTTTACTGACACATTCAATATGTTTGATCCCACATGTCATTGTATCAATTACACTGTATGGTATTTCCTTTTTAGGTAACTGGCATTAGATAATGGCAAGCGCTATCTGCACATGCCAGCAACTTGCCTGACAGAGAATGCTGGGAATTGTAGTTTCACAACATTAGAGGACATAAGTACAGAAAGCTTTTACAGATGAGCTAATAACTATTACTTCCAATAAAACATCACATCTAATATCAAACTGCACAATTATTTAAATAAGCTATTATGAAAGTGTGCACCCCATCTATAAGTGTACCTTGACCAAAACCTTGCACTTATGCAATATAACTTAATTCCAAAATATTTTTCGCACCATGTAAAAGGGTGGAAATAAATATTCATAAAATAAAATGCAACAATTAGCAGCAGTATTATGTACTGCTTTTAATTTGCACTAATCTGCTTACCTGGTTCTACAAAAAATATGTACAGTTATGGCAATAAGTTATAATGAATTAGCAAAAAAGTTTTAATTGTGAAAAAAAAGTGTGGGACAAACATTACAGAACTTATTATTAAATAGGCAGGGATGATAAACACTTTGTTTTAGATATTTGTTTAGGCAGATTTTTGCACTAATATCCCATTTTGCATTGCTCCGTTATGTTTCGTTATTTCACTGTAACATACTAAACCTTGGTGCAACTTGAAATTTGTGGTAAGACAAATGATTGCATTCCCCCTGAGGTTTTTTTTGTAGAGTTTTCTGAAATCTAACACTAATCATTCACAACCCTTTTATAAAACTTCACTCTAAGAAAACTGACATGCCTACAATGTTTGGCATAAATGATGCTTATTAGGATTATGTTTTCTGCAGGTATCTTAATAATATAGGCAACATTTATTAAAGTACTCTTTGTATCAAAATGCTAAATATTAGCAATAAAATGATGTTGCTATGACATATAGTTATATTATTCACAGATAAACATGAAAACAGATTAACAAAAAAAGTATGGAAGTTAGTGTTTTCTGTTTTGTTATAGTAAACTTTTACCTGAAAAATAAATGTATTATGTATAGAGAAAATTAATCTAAGAAATTTTGCTTTTTTTTATTGCCTTTCTCCCCTACCTTTCTCTATATTATATTTTCAATAATTTTCTTGTTGCTAGGAACAGATACCCTAGTAACCGAATATTAGAATGAACATAAACTAGAATGTAATCAATTGATGTTCCATATATATATATATATACTGTATATATATATGTTCCATTATGTCATGAACACTGACTGGTGGTTGCTAGGGTAACATTCCAAAAAAAATAACAGTTTAAACAGTAAACTAAATGTTTTGTAAAAGAAAATTAAATACTGTTAAAATCATTTAAAAAAAAAAAACAAATTAAGAATGAACTTAGAAGTCTGCTAAATACAACATACTAACATTTAAGTTAAAGTGAAATCAAGTAATTGTAAATATAATTGTATGTTTTAAACTAGGTGTTGAAATACATATGTACTGTAGGTGCATGATTTAGACACCAGTAACTATACAAGCTTGTGCACTGTTATTTAGAAACCTAATCAGTAAATGAGAATGTTTTATGACAAGTTATCAACTGGAAATATTCAATAATGTTCATGATGTTGAATTATGTCTTTACACCTAATGGAAGCAAATTACGTTTTAAGTGTTTTTTTTTTGATGCACCAGAATTTGACACCCTCCATAATACTTCAAATCAACATACCAGAAACTTTTCATTCATTCCAGAGTGTCTAGTCAATTACATTTAAAGGGAATCTGCAGAATAAATGGATTCATGCATGTGGTTTCCCTTTATTCCCAAACTATATCACAAAGTGATTAATAAAGACTTTGCAAAAACAAATCAACTTACTCTAAGGTATAATGGCATAAAAAGATGTTTCATACTTATTGATTCAATATTTTTCTTTTCATCCAAGCACAGTACAGTGTTAGTAACTGTTATTTTCATTTTCTGTAAACTATGAAAGAACAAGAGTAATAATGCATTTGTTTATTTATTTATTTTTTACATTTATTAAACAATTTACTTAGGTTACAAGTGGTGCTATTGGTCTTAAAGCATTTTTTAAAATTATTTTGTATAAAATGTTCACTGGCTTATGGTTCACAGTTTTTGAGAATGTTAATAATTCAATGACTTTGCACCATAGTAATATTATTAGTAATATTAGGAATTAATCTCTTTTAGACTACATTGTTAACCACATTATTGGATGTATTTCATTTGCAATAATGATCCACATTATATTTCTGTAGACAAAACATAATGCACAAAGTAATAATTTCTACCATTTTAATAGGCTGGGAAACCGATTGACATTTGAGGGAACAAGTGAAACTGATCAGACACAGGGGTCATTAAAACAAGATGCAGACATATTGCAAGATACCCTACCAGAAAATGAAAAATTCTTTCTGGATATGTCTAGAGCAGTTGGCCGGTAGGTGATTGCATATGATATAAATGAATATTTCTCAAGTATTTGTACTTATTCATTTTTTTATATAGCACTACTATATTACGCAGCACTTTACAGAGATTTGTCATTCACTTCAGTCCCTGCCCCATGGAGCTTACAATCTAGTTTCCCTATTCAGTCCCACGCACACAGACAGACAGAGATGTATGTTTTTGGATTGTAGGAAGAAACCCACACAGGTGTGGGGAGAATATACAAACTCCATGCAGATGAAGTCCAGGGTGGAATTGAACCCAGCACTGCAAGGCATTAGTGCTAACCACCACACTGCCCAAGTGAGAGAATTAAGTAAATCTGACAGCATTTCTGTTTTATTTGCATAATTTTGTTGCATGCATTCATGGGTAAAAATCTACTGAACACACACAATCAATTACAAAACTTTGTTTAAATATGATGGCAAATGGGTTCTTAGTAATATTAGCCAGATGTAGTCCTTAACAGTGTTATTTATTGTATTGGTGCAATCAAACCATCACATATTTGCTACAACAAAGCAAGTATTCAATTGAGTGTTGGTAATTTTTTTCTTACAGTGAAGGAGTTTCCAAACATTTCTGCAGGCAGTAACTATCAATGTCCCATTTCTTGTTCAGTTTCTCTAATGATTTTGAACTTGGGCTCTAGTAAGCATTCAATGGCTCCACCATAGCAGGAACAAAGTGTATTAGTGGCACATGATTTTATCAGGGTATGCAGAATATGTCTAATGGCTGCATGCAACAGATGTAGAAACTAGACTGCAGTAATAAATTATTTTAATTCTCAAAAGAACATTTTTGCCCTTTAGAATGTTCGTAGAAAGGTACAAAGAAGCCAATCAGTTTGTAATTCGCTTTTTATACTGACATTCTTAAAGAACTTTATAGTTTGACTTACCCTTCTTTTCATTTTCAATCAGGAGTGACTCTGGGTTGACTCACTTTAATAAATATTATTGACATAGACAAGCATATATCCACATTGTCTGTGTTGGTATTGATCTAATTAGAGTCTCAAGCATTGAGCTGGACTATAACATTCTAATGTATATATAGATGTTTACAAAATGACAGGCAGAGAGATTGTGACAGTTACTAAATAGAAAATATCTGTTCTTTAATCATGAATAATAATTTACATAACATTCTAAATACAGTAAAATTGTGGGCATTAATAAGACACATTTCCAATGTCATAGTGGTTAAGAAAAAGCTAGATGCTGTTGGATTTAGACTCTATATTAAATCACAGTTTTGGAGTAGGGTAAGTTTAATAAGTAAGAAGATTGTGTTCTGATGTATTGGATTTACATTTTTCCCATAAAGTAAGTCATTTATATAGAACAGGATCCTATTGCATGGTAAAATTAATGACAATAAGTAATATAAAACATTTTGTGCTCAAGTGAAATAGAAGCAGGAGAAATAAAAATAGTGGTTTATGGAAGTTTTGGTAGATATGATGTAGTAATTATGGCATAGCTAAGTGGGCAGAGACAAAGTGGGTTAAGGTAGGAAAAACAGAGGAAATACGCAAAAACAGAATAAAAATAGAAGCTTAGAAGGTATGAAGAATATGACAAAGGTCTCCAAAAAGGTGAAAAGAGAAAAGCAGAGAAAATGTCTGAAGCGTGAAAGTCGAATGGTGCATGTGAAGTTGTGCAGGTTTAATAGTTTGGATTCAAAGCAGTATTATAAAATACGTTGTTTAATCAGGAAGGAGTGTAGGTGTGTTGAAGTGGGGGCGTGGTCTAGAAAGAATGGGAGTGGTAAGAAGTAAAAGTATAAAAGGAGTGATCATGGGACAGAGAAAAAAAAGAAATTAAAAGATCGATCATTAATGGAATTTAATGAGAGACAGCAGTTGTATGATAATGTGGGACCTATGTAATCATTGGGAATGAAGGGAAAATTGAGAATACTTTGGGGATGAAAAATGGATGAGAGGTGTTCTAGGTGGCAGGGTGTATCCAGCCTGAGTATGAATAATCTACTAACCACAAGTGCCACCTCATTTCGCTAATCTTCTTTTTTTTTTTTAAAGAACTTCAAGGCATGCTGATGGACTCTTCACAAGTGGATACAGTAAGCTTCTGGGACAGCTTTCAGCACGAAGATATCTCGAGTCTTTAATTGGCAAAAGAGTAAGGTAAGAACTGCTGTTATTTTCTTGGTTCTAACATTTCCATTATAAGGCTATACAATATAACATGGCAGCAAGATTCCCTGTATTAAAACTTTTTTCTCTGCTAGAAGCAGTCTTGACTAGATATCTTTTGTGACATTCTTCAAAAATATCACCCTTACAGCAATTAAGGTGAAAAATAGTTTTAATAAATAGATTTATTTTTTTCATGTATTAGAAATACATTTTATAAATTTACAGTGCAGATTTTTGCATTTACTTCAAAGTTATTAAAATACATTTTACTACTAGACACAGGTCATGAGGTTTTCAAAATGTGGCTATTTATTAAAAGGTATAGCAAAACATTTCTGACTCATTATTCTGTAAATCTAATTTTGAACATACACCATCAACGTATCTTGATGTGTTAACAGTACTTTCTTTGTAGAGTCGCCTGTAAATTTACTGTATTATCTAGAGTTGTGTTAATTATTTGTGTTGGAACTCTGCAAAGATAAACTTGTTTAAAAGTAGCTGAATCCATACAATGTATTTTACATGGAAAATTTCAAACTAAAGTCTACGAAACTTTTACTGGACCAAATCCCAGAACTAAAATAAATCCATAAAGTATTGCAATATAGGTGTAGATTTTGTTTTGTTTGTTATGTCATGCATTGTAAGAGTTTTATAGCTCTTGTATGTGGTTTATATATGTTATCAAACGTAGAGCCAGTAAATGAATAAATTCAATGAATTCTCTTGAAAGCTTATAAAGTGGGGATTAATAGACAAATCAGTAGCTTTTACATAATGAATTTATTTATATTAGCAGAATTTGCTTTTATCGAGTAAAGATAAGCACATAGTTGTTTTGCAGTTATATATTCTTCATGAGATGAAGAATTTGCTGTTTGAGAATTCAAAAGTCAAATTCACACCTTAGTGAATAATCCCCTAATTAGTGTTCAGAAACATAAGTATATATGCTTTATATTTCTTATTCCTTAGCAAGGATATGAGCACACCTTGACTTTTTTCTCGCATTGTCATGCTCTTACAATTGAAAAAAAGATCCTCAATGAAAGTAGGTAAAAAGCATTAGCTCAATTCCACCATAGCTGTTTTTCTATGTTCACATTTCCATTGAAAACTGAATTACTTTTAAAATGCTGTCTGTAATATGGCTGGATCTTTGACATATACTGGATCATTACTAATCATTTATCACCACTCCTAATAACTTACCAACTATACCACAATATGTTTTTATTAAGATATGATAGTATTTCATAAGAAACAAATTATAAATATTTTTTGCTATAAATCCTATTAGGAGTTATAGAATCTAAAACATATTTATCAAGTCCCAAATATAGTGTATTTTATTTTTATATGCAGCGCAGTAACACCAAAAAATGAAAATATCTGTATAGTTTATGTTTTTGTAGTTACTGTACATTTATTCTGTGCTTCCAAATAATTTGCATTGTATCTGTGAAATATGATATTTATCTATGCACCTATGTAGTGTTATCGATTGGGATTTCAGGCACATTTCCTGAATAATATTTAAAGCTCCGTAGAAAACAATAAAACTAAAATTGTTGCAGTAGTTATGTAACCAAATATGATGTTTAATTTTTTATTTTATTACACTGGTCCTTTAATTGTATATAAAATGTATTCACATATTATTTTAGGCAATTTAAGCATATATTACTGTACTTGTTAAGGTAGTTCAGTAATGGTTTATTCTTTAAATAAAATTAAATATCTTACCTGTTTAGAAGCACTTCCGTGTTTAGGATCCATCTTCATCTGTGCCGCCGACTCTAAGGTGTCCTGGAGCTGAAACGCGTTCTTCTCCCTTTCAGTGTGCAGCACGGTGCCGGTATCTCCTAATAGTCACATGGGAGAGCGGCGCATCATCAACCCATCTCCCCTTGATGATGCGCCGCTCTCCCATGTGACTATTAGGAGATGCCGGCACCGTGCTGCACACTGAAAGGGAGAAGAACACGTTTCAGCTCCAGGACACCTTAGAGTCAGCGGCACAGATGAAGATGGAATCGTAAACATGGAAGTGCTTCTAAACAGGTAAGATAATTCATTTTAGGGCCAAAATTTAAAATAAAATGCATTTAATAAAAGTTAATAATTTGCATTTACTAACACATGCATTTTTTCCAATTTTGCCCAGACTGTTCCTTTAATGATATGACCATGATATTAACAGGCTGTCTTTACAGAGAGACTTTTTATAGGCAAATGATATTGAGTCCCACATGAAAAAACATGACATTAACTTGTGAGAAAGGAGAATATTAATTTTATATTCTTGAGTGGTTTGCTCAATAATATACCTTTACTGGAAGTAAACAGCTTTTCTGCCTTTACTGGAAACATAAATGATAGCAAATCCAAAATGATGTAAATCAGAAAAGCCAAGAGTAATAGTATCATTTGAAAGACCCAGACTGTAGAACTGTACTATATAGTCACATAGTATATCCACTATTTAATAGTTACCCTCTTTCAGCATAGGTTTGTTAGAGTCCAACATGCTTTAAAAAGGTAGGATTGGAATAGCAATGTTTAATAATTAGTCAGATAATGACAATTAAAGCATTTTAAATCTCTACGCACTAGCATTTATATTGCCATGACATACACCAGAAATAGACTTTCCATAGGTGGCTTCTTCTAGATGACTTGAATAATGAAGTTTGCCATGTTTTATTCTCTATTCTTCCCTTTCAGCAACAATGTAGTAGATGATCAAGATCAGGCACCTGTAAAGCGCCACTCTGATGCTGTGTTCACTGATAACTACAGCCGCTTCAGGAAACAGATGGCTGTAAAGAAGTACTTAAATTCTGTTCTCACAGGAAAGAGAAGGTATTTATAAAATGGAATCTTAAAAGTGATTCTAAAGTGAAAGATTTATCCACTGCCCAACAGTTCATTCTGTAATTAACCAATTATCTAATTAGATTTGTAGTTAAAGTGATCTATTTAAAAGTGATCAATAGGAAACGTGTGTTTTGTAGAAATGCTAATATTGCAGTTATTATTTAATATAGATGATTCCAGGTGGTTCACAAGCAATTTTAAGCCAGAAAGTTCAGAGACTAAGGACAGACCTGCACAAACAAGTCTCACATGAAACAAAAGTAAATAGATATATCTCCTGTAATACTGTAACACGGACAATTATAGAATAGGCTAAGCACAGCCATCTGATATAATGGACATAGGAACACTTTGCACAACAAGCAAGTTGTTGGTGGTCATTTGGTTATGTAATTTGACAACTGACTTTGTGTTGTTTCACAAGACAGTATAACTGGGTTGTTCTTGGTCATGTGATGTTTCCTCTACAGGACCCAATCTGTGATAGTGAAAACCAATAAAGTCTACATTTTACCAGTTGGTTTTCTACAATACAAAGTTAAACAAATCGACACCAATTGGTCCTAATTCCTAAAGTGGTGTTTAACAAATCTGCACTTATTGGATTAAAATACCCAATAAAATGTTAAACTAATGTTTGGAAACTGGACAAAATTACACAATACAATGTTGAACAGATCTATGCTAACTGAACCAAAAATACTGTATTAATATGATTGTTTACATTGGATGTCCCCATGTGTAACAGACTGTATGAATCTATTATATATAGTTTACTGTATTTACAGTTTATTAAACAGCCATCCTCCAGAGTTTAATTTAGTGACTATACAGCCTCCTAGAGGACATGGGGTGGAATTACAAGTGTAACAAAGAAACCAAAAGAACTGTCTATATTTATGTACACAGATAATACACACACACATACTGTATATACATACCATTGAAGTAACAAAAAGAGGAGTTTTACCATTACAGGTTTTCAAACTATTTTCTAACTTTACATGTACAGTAAATGGCAGTTCATTTTATAATCATGAATGAGTTTTTTGAATGAAATTATAGTATCAAATGTTAATAAACCACCACACAAACTGAGGTAGTAAGATGTAGGAGAACGGTCCCATCAAACAAGTTCGACTTTATCCATTCAGAAACATTTAGACGATATTGGTGTTAAAAAAAAATATGTACTATAACTATATATAGTTTAGAAGGTGACTTGATTGAAGAAAGAATATTCTACATTCACATTTTTTTAAAGCAGACGTGAAATAGGAAAAATAAAAAGTAAAAGTAGGGCAGAAGGAACTCGAGGTCTTTTGATGGAGATATGGAAATGATATATCAAATGTGATAAATACTCATGGCTAACTACAATAGTAAAATAATGCAAAATAACTCAAGACTTGGGGGGATATTTTGATCTTTTTGTCATTATTCAGTCAGTTTCAACATTTCTTGCAATGTTATCGCCATTTTTTTTCTTTTCACCACATTTTCACTTTCCCTCAATTTATGTAGTGCTGAATAAAATTTATCGATATTAAAAAAGATGAATATCAATACATATCGGTGTGTGTTAAGACTGCTACATTTTACATTACTTTCAACTTACTTAGATTTCCTTTTCCATCAATATCCATATCGCTGCTCTTTTTAACTGAGATTTAGAAAAATGTTCAAAACCAACCCCATAGGGAATTATGGGTTTTCCTCTCCCTCAGCCATTCAAACAATTTTTAGTGATGAAAAAAAAAAAATGTCTTAAGGGGCTTAATAAATGTTGATATTGGCAATATTGAAACTTTCTACGCAATTATAGGTATGTCGATATACCAGGAGAAAACGTTAGGACTTTTAGAAATCTTCCCCATAGTGAGTCATAAATCCTTAAGTGCAATTTATCCCTGTGTGTAATTTGTCAGATATGGTGATGAGTATAAATTCTTGAAGGTTTTTTTAATTCTATGTTTTAAATCTGCCAGCAGGATGACATTTTTAGGTCCCTGTTGGCGTGATTTGATCCATATTTTCCATGTGTAAAAATGAAACAATATTTGTGTGGGGAATGTGTGCTCACACGAAAGTTTGTTAAATGCATTTTAGTTTGTATAGTTTTTTGTTTTTTTTTTATTACAGTTTCCCTTTAGTATGTCTCAAAGATTTAATGAATAGGACTATGGAAAATCATGTGACCCTGCTGATATGCAGTGCTGATATATTATTTGTAAACAGATGTTTGAGCAAGTGCTTTGTCTCTTGTGCCTGCAGGCATTAGTTCCAGGTACAACAGGCTGCAGTAGTGAGCTTCTGAAAATTATTTTCTCGTGTTTGGGTGGTTGTTTTTTTTGCTCTGAGAGTGACTGTGGGATTAGGCAATATTCTTTGAGTCTGTTGTGTTACCTGCTTCATCATTATTAGTATCTATACTTATCCCCACAGCCTTACACTGGCCGTTAGGATTCATCTGCCGTTTTGTTGTGATACGGCCACATGAAGTTAACTGCATTACTTATTTTTCTGATCTTTAAACCACATCACTTTTTTTCCACAGTTTCCTGTTTACAAAAATACACAATGCAGTCTCAAGTGTTGACCCACTGAAATCTATGCAATGTGTTTTGTCATAGTAAATGATTTGGTCACAATTTTAATAGTGTGCAGATGTGCTTCGCCCCGTTTCATTTTTTTGCCATACCAATGAACACTTCCTTACCTGCGCACAGTGCTCGTGTGTGTGCATCCCCAAGTGTTGTGTCCAAGTAACGAAGTGATGTATGGTGGCAGTGCAACACTGCACAGTCCTGTGTCCTCTACCATTGCAGGTGTTCTTTGACTCATTCTACACCACTGTTTGGCCACGTTCCTACCTCAGCCTGCTCTATGCTCTCCTAAGGATGTCTCTGGAGCTCCGTTGTCCTGCAGGCCGCAGTTGAAAAGCTTACGGGTCACATACTTCCCCCAGGTCATGTGTTTGAGACCCCTAGTCTAGACACACTATTTTTTTGCTGCATATTAATCTTATTGTGACAGTTCTTAAGACTTCTGCAAAAGGAAGAAATAAGTTCATTAAAAAAAAATACTTTTATGACAAGAACATTTCTTCAGTCACAAGCAAAGAACAGTACAGATCAAAAATGTATCAGATATAAAATAGTGTTATTTAGAAATGTAATTCTAGTATAAGACCTATTTATATAAAGATAGTTACACAATAAAACTACATTTTTCTCTGCAGAGCTTAAAAGGAATAATAATATAAAAGAAATTATATGGGATGCATACCAGGCTACAATGTGGATGATTTATGTTGTTCTGCATTCAAAAACACAATATTTATTAAGCATTGGGGACAATGAATGGGAACTGTAATTATGTATCATCATACTGAAGAGAATTTAAATGAAATGTGAATATTGCAAATATAATACAAATGATTTCTTTTTATCTTAAAACATTATTATGTTATAGTCAAGAAGATATTAATCCTGCAAGTCTAAGAGAAGATGCAGATCTAAGTCAACCACAATTTTCAGAAAACTATGATGATGCAACAATTGATGAACTACTCAATCACCTACCATTGGTATGCAACTTCTTATTACAAGTTATATGTATGTAACTGTATATTCATATTTTTCCAATTTATACATTTATTATATATACTGTATAATGTATCTCTCAAACATCAAAATAAATGCATAGGAGAAGGTTTGGAGATACTGATCACTGAAAAATTGGGGGATGGGATTTGAAAATTAATTGACTGTTTTTCAACAGTCAATATTAAAGGACCCTAGCCATCTGAAGTCATTTAAATGTAACAAACAAAAAGGTAAACAAAGAAAAAAGTTCTGAACAAAAATAGAAATAATCGGAAAAAAATGAAGGTCAATTGCAAACGGCATTAGAAAGCTGCTATTTGCATATTACAAATATTCTAAAAATAATTCCAAGGTGGAATTAGCCCCTTTATAACCTCCTTAATCAATTACATACAGATTAAAAAAACAAATAAAGAAAAATGTATTAGGAAAATGTCAGCAACCATTATACACATTCTAGATGTTGTGTTCAGTAGTTATACATATTAAATTCCAAAGATACCTTTCTAGGTCCCACTTTCCATTAGTCAAAAACTACATCATGCATAGATGTAATATTCTAACCAAAAATAAAGGTTTTTTAAGATTAAGAGCAAATTTAATATACTTGAAATCAAGCGATTTGTACCGCATGAACAGCTGAGATGTTCTCAGGATAAACTCAGAAAAGCGAAATTGGGCTTTTCCGACTTTATTAAATTTCGCCCTCATTATGGGAGTGCTGCTCATTTATATTATTGTGGTAAAGTTGGAAAGTCTTTTACAAGGTAAAGTAGGTGAAGCAGGTTTCTGTAAGTAAGTGGTTAAAATATAAAAAATAAATTAAACTGAATTATTATTAATATATTTCATAAAAAAAACAGTGGTAAATAGATGGGCAAATATCCCATGGCAACTGGACTATTCCTTGACGTTACAACATATACACATGACGTATAACAATTAACAATCAAAACAGAGATGAGCTTTTGGGTTAACTGACAAAGCCACATACTATGGGTTATTCACTAAGGTGTGAATTCGACTGTCGAATTCACAAACAGCAGATTCCCATTGCAAATCTGCTACAATTTCCCCATTGTAAAGTCGCGAAAATGTTTTAATGTGACAATTTTGTGACAATTTTCCCATAATAAAGTCATGACTGTGACAGTATTCGACAGTAGCTGCCTATTGCAACTGTCTTTATCTGGTGAATTCGCACCTATATGCAACAATTCAGACTTTAGTGAATAACCCCCTACATCCATTGAATAACACGATTGGACTGGAGTCTAAAAAAATCCTTTGAACATTTTTGATGGATTTAAAAATCCCATTAGGTATATCTAGTCTACTGGAACAACTGTCGTTATATCTCTAGAAAGAATATTTTGCATTGTGTCATCATTTTGAATATTTATAGAAATAAGGTCATTTTCAATAGGGAGTGTTTCTCATGAAAATCACTGCCTCTCATATTTGCTCAAATGCTGATTTACATGTACGTAACAAGGAATTGAAATTTATTTTAGTGCCCCAGATTTTTACTTGACCTTGTAGACCTGATACCATTTCTATTAATGGCACACACAGAGTAAAATTTGTGTCAAGGAATTTTAGACTGTAAGTTATATGGTATTACTGTAATTTTATCCTTTGTTGTAAGTTATCTACTTTCATCGATATGTCATTTGTTGTGGTCTTCAACATTTTCTCTCAATTTAAACATACGATTTTCAGTATTATTACAGTAATGACATATTTTATTTTTCAGAACCTTTGAAGGACGTCATCAAGCAGTTTATTGAGAAGAACATGTTTACTAGATTTTTGAGTTTGACATATTATTTCAAACAATGAATTCAGTATTAAAACCAAAACAAATGTTGTGCGTTGTCAGTTGTGACAAATATGTTTCCTATAATTAAGGATTGATGTTTACACTGTAAATATGAATTTAGAAGAGAGCTCTACCTATAGCTGTACATAGGTACACAAGTCTTTTATTCATGGATCTGTTGTGATTACATATGCTTCAATACATTTATTCAATAAATGCATTTAAAAGATGAATACATAGAAGACGAAAGTGCTAAGTTTTTTAAACCAGTGATGCCCAACCTTTTTCAGCCCTGGGGCCATATAAATTTGTGACACACGTGTCATGGGTCACTTGCCGCGACCGCAAAAAATTTTAAAGTTACAACTGTGACAATTTTCCATAGTAAAGTCACGACTGCAACAATATTCTCATTATAAAGACGCGACTGCAACAGTAACAGTCTATTGCGACTGTCTTTAGCTGGTGAATTCACACTTATACGCAACAATTTGGACTTTGGAATTCAGGCTGCAGGCCGATTAGCACCGCGTCGTGGGCCGCATATGGCCCACGGACCGTGGGTTGGGCATCACTGTTTCAAAAGAATGCATGGCCAAAAAAACCAAGGTGCATTAAAAATTATAATAAAACAATGAAATGCAAAAATTAAAAAAGTAAATGATTTATAGTATAGTACAAAAGTAAACTAAAACATATATCAATAGATATATCATTTCTTTTTATATGTATAAAATCCCTGCAACTCCAATGTTCCAAAGGCCTATTGAAACAATCTCCTAAACAGTACTTCCTTGTATTTATTTTCTTTTCATATTTATTTTAGAATTGAACCAATTAAAAAGGCTGAATGTATCTTGTCAGCTCAGTGTTATATGTGAGCGATAAGTTGTGGATCTTGTAAAGGTTAAGATGTGCCTAAGGGAAGATAGCAGGGAAAGATTTGTTTAATGTAAATTTTATCTACAGCATAAATATTCAAAAATGAAATTGTATATCTTTGCTGATGACAGCATTACTTATATATAAAGTGGATAATGGGAAATTATAATATTTTTTCAAAATGAATGTAACTTATGAAATATGCAGATAATAAAAAGATTTTATCTTCGCTGCAAATTCTGATGGTTTTTTACATTCAATTGTGTCATTTTTCTGAGAAGACTATATATGACTTTTCTCCCGAGACCTGCACTTTATACATAACATGTGACACTTGATGGGGATATTTATTAAGGTCGTTCGATCCTTTTCAATTGTTTTCGCTGTTTTTTTGCCGCATTTTTCCTTTACCCTTAATTTATTAAATGTGAAAACATTTTATTGATTTCAATAAAAATTTATATTGATAACTACTGATGCATTAATACTGCTACAATTTACATTACTTTCAGTGGAGCCCTTTGATATCAATATCGCTGATATTTCCGCCAGGGACTTAGAACATTTTTCGGCACCCATCTCCATAGCGAATAATGGGTTGTTGCCAACCAGAAAAACACATGAAAAAGTTGGAAAGGGCTTTAGTAAATATCAAAATCAATGACTTCAGCATTGAAAATATCGATATTGATATTGCCGATATCAATCAAGCAGGGAAAAGCTATATGATTTTAGTAAATATATTGGAGTTGCTTAGTTTGATTATAAAACAGCGCTAAGTTCTGGATCCTTTTTTGTTATTATAATATATTCTTATCTATGTAAACATCTACAGCCAGACTCCAAAGAGTTGAAGATGTGAGCGAGGTATGCTATTTTCAACATGGGCTCTTATTGTCTTATGAATACATTTTTACCCCACTCCTTTTAAAGCTGTGACTATAATCACATATTAGAGTATTACACTGAATTAAAGCCGATCCTTTACCCTAAAAAGAGCTTTACATTACAACAGGTTATGCCTTCATGCTAAAAAGAGCACTCGAGTCTCCTCGCTGGGAAAGGAATCCCTTTAATGCGCATGCTGATGTCCACGTGCAGGACATCAGCATGCGCATTTCAGTTTTTCCAAAGTGAGGCGAACACTACGCGCCTCACTTCGGAGCTTGGTGAATTCCCCCCTAAAACTGCACCAATTGTCTTAGTAACTATGTACAAGGAAATTGGAATGTTTCTTCCAAGCATCATGGGAAATTTGACAGAGTATTTATGCAAATATTGTCTCCCTTGCTTGCTTCTACAGGTATTCTCTGACAGATCTTGAGACATTGGCTCTGTGGAGGCTATTCAATTTGTTTCATTATATATATATATTTTTTTTGCTGAATATACAGTAGTTCTTTTATAACATTTGCCATATGTTTGAGGTCATTTTCTCACAATTTAGAATTTCTAACCTGTAGGGCTCCCCTGTCTTTCTTCATTGTAGACATTCTTCCATTAAGCATTCTTCGGGAATTTTATGGTCAAACAGTTGCTTGTTTCAGCTTTACATTAAAAGCAGAACACTTCCTTTGTGCAGCAAAAGGCTTCCTGTGTTTGACTGTATAGGTAAACTTTGTTTACAGCTTGGAAGTATGGTTCTTGGAAGCAGCTTTTCATAAAGGCAACTTGTGATAAGATATGTTTGGACAGTGGAATGCCATAAGGTTGGATTATGGTGACTGTTCAAGAGCTGGATTCCTGATTTCAAATGGACGACAATTTTTGCATCCTCCCAAAGACTTACAGTAAATATACTATTCTGTTGTGCAATATCTGCTTGTCAGAGACAATGCTAATGCAGGATGACCACTTTGTCTTGTTAAGCTCATCTCATGTCATATAATATTAGAATGTATCAAACAGAAAATACATTATGCATAATGCAACAGTATCTAATTTACTTTCTCCATGGGATCCCTATTATTTTGACTAGAGGATGACTTCAATGGTGGATGCATGAAAGGGACGAATGAATAAATGAGGATTAGTCTGAAATAAGTGTTGGGAAGAATGAAATGAGGTGAAATTCAAATGCAGAATCTGATAAAGGCAAATAATAGAGAAACCCAAGTAAATGCTGAATTTTGAACAGTAAAAGCAGCTACACAGGTAATTCAGGTTTTACTGAATACAATGCAGACAGCCACTGCAATGACTACGGTAATGAGTACAGTAATGGAACAGACTGGAACAAAATGGAAAGCTAATAATCAGTAACAAGGCTGATGGACAAACTAACAGAACAAGACTAAGATATCACAAAGAATAATTACAAACACTCATGGAATATCACAGAAACAAAGATAATAGTGTTAGCCAGGTAGCGAGATAATAAATATAGTTACTAGATAGCATAGGCAGAATTGTAACCAAAATCCAGAAAAATATAAAAATAGGTAAAATAAAATAAATAAAAATGTTAAAAGGTAACATAACGAAACACTTTTTTTTTACAGGGAAGATCATTAAATGCACGAGGTAGCATTTCAGAAGGGGTGACAAGGACAAGTACAGTGACAGATTTAAAAATAAACATGGGATGATTACAAGGTGATTTTATAAAAATCTAAAAACATTCCATTACTTTAAGCTGATAAAATTAACCAATTTTTTTCTGCTCTCAAAATAACAAAATGAGAGAGATGCTGTTTACAGAAACAAGAAACCCATGAACAGATACACACAAAGACAAGGTAAACTCAAGAGGCCAAAGGCTATATAATGATTGTATAATAGGTTTAGGCATTATCAAGGCTATTTAATGCCAGCAGGGTAGATAGTCAATACAAAGTCATAACCAGTATAACTAAGGGAAGCTGGAAATCTAGAATAACCCAAGAAAACTGGACACAGGGTGCTAGTATCTCCCTACAGATTTCAGAATACCAAACATACAATACAATGCTTATGATATATATCTTGCATTAAAGGGGTTAGTGAAAAAACTTAAACAGATTAAAATCATTCTCTGAAAGCATTAAAAGGAGATAGAGTAGGAAATGAATACAGGAAACAGCTGTCCTTGTTTGTTTTTTTATTTTGCCATCTCTGAGTCTATGGCCTGTTTGGACACTTAACCTGTGCATGTGCCAGGGTTCCTGTGGCTGAAATATGCACTCTTTTGGAATTGAATTAATCACATAGCCTGGGATGGCTTTGTGCGTCAGACTTTATCCTAATGACTGCTAAACAAATATCACTTATTTAATCTTAGACTGATTGGTTAAGGAGATGACAGATACGACTGTTAACCATTTGAATCCTCCAATGACAGTATAAGGGGCGGATACTCAGATATGACTGATGATAGGCTCCTGCTAATTATACCATTGAATATAAAGAGGCAGACATCAAGCAGTAGGTCTCTCACTCTGTAGTTAACAGAGTTATTTGCACAGAAGGGAGCTTTGATTGTAGTTCTCTGAACTTGCTCTTGAAAAAGTCCCTTAAGAGGACCAAACGTGTGTTGAATAACTTTACACTTGAGTTGTTATTGTATAACTCGGACTGCTATGTCTGTAATACTTTTTTTACCTTCTTTTTCTCTTTTTTCTACCTTTCTGCCTTACTGTTCTCTTTTGGAGACTCCATCCCCACCCTTTCGAAATTGAGCCCCTTGAGAAATTTAGACTCAGGATTACCAATTAGATGACAAATCCCTCGAAGTTATTCAGGGAAAGTGGTTTTTTTTTTTCATTTCAGGGCGGCTTATGCGTTTATCTGGATTATTAAATATCTTCTTTATACAACTTAGACTGTTGTTACTTTAATCTTCTTTTAATTTATCTCTTGCCCTGCTGCTCGTATTTGGAGAAACTATCCCCACTCTTTAGAAATCGAGCCCGTACAGGGTATCCAATTAAGTGACGAGTATCTTGAAGTGACTCAGGGAAGTGTTTTTATGCAATTTAGTGTGGCTTGTGCAGCTCAGACATCCAGCTACTGTTTTTATTTTTAACTTTACTTTTCATTCACTTTTTTTAGGCTTATTTTAATTATATACCATTAAAATTTATGTTAACAGTTCATACACTAATCATGGTGCTGTTCAGGCATTTAGGTAATTAATTATTTCCTTTTTCGTTTGCGTTGAACTCTAGGGGCATAATTACTAAAGTGAGAAACCTCATTATCGTTGTTATCACCATTATTTTTGGGAATTTCTTCACTAAACTTTTTTTAACTATTTGTGTCAGCAATTGGCTTAGTATAAAGCAGTTTTATATGTATGTGTGCAGTTATAGCAGCAATAGAGTAGCCCTTTAAAATGGGCTTTTATATTACAAAATCCCACAGCTGCAGGAGTGGGAAACCAGGAGAAAGTAAGCAAAACACATGGGGGTTCTGCCCTATTTTTCCAAGGAATTCAGTGCCAAAACCCAGACCAGTAGATTTAAACAAGTGTTTTCTGTATTAAAAGTTTGGATGTCTTGTCATTGTAAGGAATACTTACCATGCTCCGCTCCAGCGCCGGGCTCTCCCTGTCTATGCGCGCACGCCGCGCACTGCCGGCGCTTTGAGCATGCGCGCAGGGGGCGCGCCCGCCGTGACATCACGGGGGCATGCGCCAGGCACTCGCAGAGGCAGGAGCGCGCCTGTCTCTCTGCCTATATAAGGCAGACGCGCTCCAGCCTGGGGGCCATGTTATAATAACACTATCCCTGCTAAGATAGTGTGTTTGGGCTAGTGCTGCTTAATTAAAA
>WMED01002480.1:0-24187 GCA_019650415.1 Pipa parva
AATGTTTTCTTCTTCCTAGGGGGGGCATGACAGAAAATAATTGAGAACCACTGGTCTAACCCAAGCCTGTTCATTTTTCTTTTTAAACTTTTCTTAAAGTAGATTCTAAATATTAGTGGATATCCGATGCTGTTTTTGACAAATAATCATTATAAATATCTTGCCATTTCTATACAGGTTTGAGAAGTTTCTGTGGTTTATCAGCTCAGAGAATTTTCTGGTTGTTGCAGGGAGAGACCAGCAACAGAATGAACTGCTTGTGAAGAGGTATTTAAAGCCAGGTCAGTGGCTGACATAAAGCAACAAGTAGAGTGAACATTCTCCACTTTACAGACATATGTGGTTAGCCTTTCAAAAAACATCCAGCAAAGTCCAATCAGAGATTATCATGATGTTCATAGACAGTCTATTCATCTTCTGAACATATATGGTAACTTGTGGGTTTTGGACAACTTTTCTTGTAAGCTAATCATTTACCCCCATCCCCCAGACTAAATTTCTTCTGGTCTGGTCCTCATTGATTTCTCTCTGCCCATAAATTTTATTTGGACTTACAAGTAAATTTGTTCTTTCTTTGCTGAAATAAAAAAGGCTGAGAAAAAGAAACTATAGCATACTTTGGATTTGGCCAGAGCAATGAAAGAAGTCTAAGCATTTCTGTAGAGAGTAAAGCTATAGAAAGGTTTGACTGCAACCAAAACCACAAATAGAGCCTGGATTTTCTCTTTCAGTGCAAACGTCTGCAATATGAGAGAAAGTGAGCTACTTATGGGACATAAAGCCTACTCGACTAGTTCCTTTAGGGAACCTGAAGAAATATGTTTATCTGCCAGGTGGTTGGTGGATGAATACATTTATGATAAATTACAAGTTAAATATGTTAAGCTTGTTGGAGGCAAAAGTTGCCAGAAGAGTACATCAGCCTGTAGGACATGCTGTGTACTAACATTTTTCCTGCATGATTTGGTTATTTTCAGTCCTTAAGTAGCTGCAATGGTGATCAGGAAATTGTTTTTTTTTACTTGTGTAACTTCAATTTCCTGGTGACTGTAATGGTAGCGTTGACCAAAATGTTGTCTGCTTAGCATATGGAGTTATGGAGCTCTGTCAAATAGAGAAAGAGCTGGTGAATCTTACAGTCTTTATAATGGATGAACCACAAACATAGACAAACCTTCATTAAAGCAATTGTCCAGGCTTGCACAACTTACGGTCCTGAAAATGTTTTTGTTATTTAATGAACATTATCCTGTATGATTTTGCAGGCGATATATATGTGCATGCTGACCTCCATGGGGCCACTAGCTGCATCATCAAGAACTCCACAGGTAATCTATAGAAAGAAGGTCTGCTTCATGTTACTAATTTGTGCATAAGATTTTTAAACCACAAAAAAAATTATTTCTTTTTTTTCTTGTATTAGTTGATAATGGATTCTGAGAATAGTTATAAAATATTAGTTGTTTGTAGTTTTTTTCAACAGAGTGAAGGTATATCAGTTCTACATCCAATTGTACTCACTGTTATTTTTGTGACCAGGAGAGCCAGTGCCACCACGTACTCTGACTGAAGCCAGCACCATGGCTGTATGTTACAGTGCTGCCTGGGATGCTCGTGTTATTGCAAGTGCTTGGTGGGTCCATCATAACCAGGTAATGTATAGGACCATAAACCAAGGTGCTACTGATTGTTACATGTTGTTTGCTAATTTTCCTGAAGCTGTTATCTTGGTCTCTGAATAGTAATCAACACTGCATTGACTTTTTTTTGTCAGTCGCACAGATCACATGACATCACTTAGTCTTTCATTAAGTTTATTCAGGAACTTACCATATTACATGTTTAAAATCTTTATCATTTCTTCTCTCATGCCTATGATTGGAGCAAATTGGAACTGTGGGGTAAAGCTACTCTGGATAGAGAATTGTCACTGGTTATTTAAAAAATGTTTCCCCCTTCCCCTGTGGCTTTAGCCCATGGGAGCTGCTCCTCTGCCCCAATCTCATTAGTGTCATTTTGGAGGATAGATACTGTGCTCCTTGAGTATATATTTTTCTGATTTATTTCACCACTTTCCTTATTTTCTTTCACATAATCAAGGCAGTCACTATGGCACAACCGCTGTCATTCAGGGGCTTAGTCTCAGGTCTAGATCACTTTATTAATAAGAGTCCATGACTTTGGTACAGTACCCTTCCACCAAGACACCCAACATTAGAAAAAGGTCCTTCAGTGCCACAATTACTCACTGGATCCATGGGCTTAAATCCCACTCTTACATCATCAACCATCTCCTCTTTGGATCACTGACCATGCAACCTGTGCACTGCCTGAACAGATCTGCAAGGCTGCAACCTGGACATCTTTGCACATCATTACTAGGTTTTACAGGCTGCTTTTTCAAGGCTGAAATGACCTAATCCCCATAGACTTGTGAATCCCACCCTTTTTGGGACAACTTTGTAATGTCCCCAATGGTGCTTGCATCTGTTGTAAGCAAGAGGAGATATTTTAATATTCATCATTATTTTATCCAGATTGTGAAATAGCTGTACAGCCCTGGTACTCCATAAGAATACCAATGATCTCATCCTTCCATTTTGCGCTCCGGTCCCATATAGGCAGTTTCTACCTCCCTGGTTTTATTCTAGTGGCCAGTTTGAGCAGGGAAGAATCTCTCATGTGAGATAAACCCCCCAGACCAGAAGGATTACCATTTGATTTATCTAGTGTTCTCCAGTCAGATGTTCTTTACCCCAAGGTGCATGCATCCCCCAGTGTAGACACATTAACAGAACAAAACAACAGACAGAAACAAATTT
Organism: Pipa parva; assembly: GCA_019650415.1. NCBI lineage: Eukaryota > Metazoa > Chordata > Amphibia > Anura > Pipidae > Pipa > Pipa parva. Next base: position 2,823 of record WMED01002480.1, read on the forward strand.
AACACAAAAATATTCTTATTTCTAATAAAAGTAGTTCATGCTTCATGTTCATTGAGATTTATACTGATAAGTTCTGTCATTGTAAAAATGAAAATCTGATTATTTATTCCTAAAGATTGTCATCTTTTTTTATCAAAATAGACATTTTACAGCATATTAAAAGCTGGGTTTTGCAAGAAAATTCATTTTATGCATAGAATCCTAAAGGGTATCTAAAGTCTTAGGGTGACTGGATGGGCTCAGCACTGCTGGACTCAGCATTATATATAGGAATATAGTTCATTTAGTATTCAGATTCAAATGCATTTATAGTTATAATATTTTTAATCTGAGAGTCCACAAAATCTAAATTGAGCTCTAAAAATTGGGCTTTCGGGCACAATAGAAAACAGTTGGAACAGAAAGCAATAACATTCACAGATAAGATTTTTACTGTGTTTTTATAGTGGTATATCTAAAAAACTGCCATGCCAATCCATTTTTTTGGGTGTTACTGAATCTTTATGCATGATATTCTCCCAACTGACCATTTTAGCATAATTCTCTTTCCCATCTCAGGTGTCCAAGACTGCCCCCACAGGAGAGTATTTGACAACTGGAAGTTTCATGATTAGAGGTAACAAAATATTTTAACTTCCGCACAACTTGCGGTTATAGTTTGTACAAATGGGGAGCGGTTCTTCGTATTTTGCTGCTGCAGCCAGGTGGCAAAGTGTGAATGTATTAAAAAGCATAAGTTGATTTCAGGACAGCACACATTATTTAAACAACATTTAAAAAAAATAAGGTCAGCCAAGAAGCACAGTAGGTAGAACTTGCTTTTTTTATCCTCATTGCTCCTTTTTATTTGCATATAAAGGATTTTACTAATGTGTATGTTACTGCCAAAGGACAAGGACATCAACCGAGTCTTAATCTGCACCAGGTTCTTAATTTTCATACTATTATTTACTTTATTTCTTTTTGTGAAAGTTGGTTTCAGCTTCAGTCAGTTATTATTGTTTGGTAGATGTGATCTAGTTGTATATATCCAGGTAAAAATATAAGATGTTATGGGACGAGGAAGAATGATTAAATAAATGTAAAATGTCACAAATGTGTGCAAACGTTCTTACAAAACTAGTACTATATCGATGGCAAGGCCTAAAATGTGTCTAACAGCAGGTAACAAACACTAGAAATATGGAAAGATACGCAAAGTTATTTATGGCAATGCATGACAATGTAAATAGTTTAATATTGATACAGTAATTGTTGGATGTAATGGAGATGAAGAAAACTTAATAAAAATATTGGTTAAAAAAATATATAAGATGTTGATTTCTGAATATTCTATTCTATCACATAACTTGGGAAGCCAACTGAAGCTTGCCAAACATATACAACATATACAATTAATTTTGATCTGTCTGATAAAGCAGGAACCTAGTCTTATGTAAATCACAGTTGCTTCCAACTCTGTGACATCACTGTGGGAGACTGGGGCGTAGTTGAAACTGTCATATCCAGTCAATTGTGGTTTTGGGATTTTCTGTTTTTCAGGCAAAAAGAATTTCCTTCCACCCTCTTACTTGATGATGGGTTTTGGCTTTCTGTTCAAGGTTTGTTATATGATTCCTGTTAACAGTGACTTACTGTACTGAAATATAAAGTTTGCATGTTGGCTATGTAGAAATCAGTTTTAAAATGGATAGATTACAAAAGCAGATAATGGGAGTAATAAATTACTTGAGCACAGTTTGCCACATGAGCACAGTTTGCCACATGCTGTATAGCAGTCACTCCAATTTCCCTTTCTATTTTCCTTGATCAGACATGGGGGCATGTGCACTATGGACTTAAAGAACAGCTAAATTGTAGCCCTTATTAAATATTTTATATACATAGTTATCCTGCTGTTACACCATCTGGAGGTTGTTACTGAAAAGGATCCTGATCTTGACATCATCCTACTGCTATCAGTCAGTCTTCTGGGAGATCTGGCATCTGGCAAGCATGTGCACAGAAGCACTGCAGCACATAATAATATTCCAGAGAATATACCTGTATATATAGTGATGGCTCAACCATGCGTAGTATGAATATTACAATGTTACTCACATTCAAATCCATCCAGGTGCTCTGGAGTCTATTCATCCCAAAGCATAGTAAGAAACAATAGCTCATAAAAAGTTAAAGTTCCCAGCACTCCAGTGGATGGTTAAAAACAGTCTTTTATTGGTTCAATTAAAATTTTATCATGTAGACTAGTACTAGCATCTGCAAAAATCCAATCCTAGCCATAGATAAATGATAATATACAAGTCAAACTATTTAAAGGGTTCCCTCCAATGTGTCTAACAATATAATCGTCACTTATTCCTGGTCTCACCATTTAACAAAATTTAACAACATCAGTGTGTCCAAATCAATATCTTTTGTGGGGACAAAAAATCACCACTGAATATAATACACGGTCACTTTACACTTCAATCTGAATTACATACAAGATTAAAACAAAATGAATACTGTTTAGATACACAGTAAATACAAAATGAATACAAAATAACATTGCTCCTTAATCCCATAAACCCCGTATAAATGTATTAGCTACATCAATGATATCACATATTGAATAATAAAAGAACACTTGTAGAAATAATTCTCAATCACAAGTAAAAGTTAATTAGTCATATATGCCTTGAAAACAAATAAATAAAAATATATTAAAGGATAATTTATCATACCCAAATATAAGGGTAATCACAGGGGATGTAATCCGAGTTTCCCAATGTATAGTCAGCCGGACACAGTTGTGTGTATAAATCAAGAATGTAAGTGTACATCGACTGCCCAAAAACCCATACCCCTGGCAACCACACGTCACGTACCGATCCTACCGGCCCGTACCCACACACCGAAGGAAACACAGGGGACCCAGAGTAGCAAGCATATGGAGGACAACTTGAACAGGCAAGCACACAGGGAATCACAGTGAGCCAGCCTAAGCCCAGGTCAGAAACAAGCAGAAAACACACAAATGGATTTCTAAGAATATGACCATTGCCATAATAATGACAAATATGAGTACCACTACCAAATAAATGGACTATCTATCAAAAAAACAAATATTGTCAATCCCATCAATACAATAAACAAATATATTAATAAAACACACAAATATTAGTGTACAAAATTCATGTGTATGCGCCAAACCCGATCTTATGCAACAATCACCTGAAACCAGTGGGAGAAAGCAGAACAGAAATTCCAGCTAACCAGCTTCCCTCTTGTTTCTGTTAAAGCACGGTCCAACCCTCAGTTGTGGATGTCCCTATCTCTTACCTGTCTAAAACCATAGCTCTCCAGCTACTGTAATGCCTTGGCCTTCAGACATCAAGGCAACAAAAAAGGAAAGGGTTTCTAAAATCCAGCTTTGCAAAATCGACATTGCATCCTATAATTTCTACTGCTTAGATTAGAAGAGGTATAAATTCCTGGTCTGAGTTTATGATTCAGGGTATCCTAGAAGGCCTATACTAGGGGATCCTTGCAGTGTCCTGTCTTGAGATAGGAGGCACTTTTTACTCCGTGTTCCTGTGTATACATGCAACTGAGAGAATAGTTTTTAATAGTGACTACGTATATAAAACTTATTGCAACAGAATCTGTACTTTGATTAAGTATACATGTTTTTAATAAGATAGTAAGTAAATTATCAGGCCTTATAATGCATAATCAGTTTTCTGTGCTGCATCCATTTACATACTCTCTTATTTCAGGTGGATGAGCAGTGTGCTTGGAGGCATAAAGAAGAACGTAGAGTTAAACAAATGGAAGAGGATCTGGAGAGTGTCACTAGTTGTAACACAGAAGTAGCTGAAGAAGAATATGTATCTCTAGGTGTGAAGCCTTTTTTTTGTATTGTATTTATATAGTGCTGATATATTACCCAGCGCTTTACAGAGATTCACCATTTACTTCAGTCCCTGCCCCGTGAAGTTTACAATTTAGTTTTGCTGTTCAGTCACACAGACACAGATGTATGTTTTTGGATTGTTGGAGGAAACCTGAGTGCCTGGAGGAAATCCAGTCAGGTGCAGGGAGAACATACAAACTCAGTTTGAACCAAGTACCCAGTGCTGCAAGACAGTAGTGCACTGAGCCACCGTACTGCCCAGTTTAGTCCTAGCCTTAGGTCCTAGTAATCTTTGTCTCAGTGACCTCACATCTATTCTAGTGTTACTACTACCAAAAATTGCCAGTTGTTGGAGATTCTACACCATATAAAAGCCATGGTGTTATTGAATTGTGACTTTTTAACAGAGGTATGAAAATGCGCAAGTGTATTAAAGCATATCAACCAGTCACCAATTTTTATTTGGTGGATGTGAATTAGAATAATAAAGGCAGATATCTGGTTGGTTATTGTGTTTAGCTCATCTTATGTTAACTCGATATCAATGTGAATATACAGTAGTTATTGAGTAAATATATATGAAGGGGAAAGTTTGGCTGTCACAACCAATCAATAGATAGCACTTGCTGAGTTTGCACAGTTAAAATTATAAACAGTTACCTCTGATTATTCTGGGTTACTAGACTAAGACAAATGTTTGCTTCTAAATACACCCCCTCTCAAAATGATGTATTTATGAAAAGTATATTTTCTGCTAAAAATTGCAGTTCTTATTTATTGTGGGCTTCCTGACATTTGAATGTACCCATATTTACTTATTATATCAACCAAAATATATGGAATTTAAAAAAAACCCTTAATGGTATTAAATCCCAACAGTGCCACAAATACTTATATGTCTCAGACTATATGAACATAAAAATAAAACTCAACATAAAAGTCCATTAAGATGTCCAAAAATGACATTATTAAAAAAAAATCTCCAATATTGGGACGGCTGCTTCTTTAAAAGAAATATCAATGATGTCCACCTTTCATAACCCTATTCCATATATGTTAAAAAGAACGCAGGATGTGCAAGAAAAAACATAAGCACACATGAAAAAATAGTGCAGTACATCTTTAAGAGTAGGGTAACCTCCACCGATAGAGGTGGAGCACTGCTTCCAGTGCAAGAAAGGTTTTTAATCACACCATTATATAAGTGAGTCACCTCTTAAGTCTGGTTAAAAAATAATTTTTGTTGTTGTTTTTAGATGCCCCAGAGGATGACAGCAGCAGCAGTGAGGATGAGAAGTCAGATTCTCAAGAGAACCCTCACAGTAGAATTATAAATGAACATAGTGGTAGAAACGATGGCTGTTCCCCTAGCCTTGCAGAGATGGAGTATGCAGCCCCTTCGGACCAAGATAGTGACATGGACAGCAACAGTTCTGAAGAGCAACATTGCACAGTAAAAGAGGAGCCTGAAACCCCGGAATTGAGCTATCCTGACACCACCATTGATCTGTCTCATCTTCAGACTAAGAGGTAAAAGCCCGCAAGCTGTTTAATACTGTTGTACAACTTCAGTCACTATTTAATAGTCAGATAATCAAAATGAAGCTTTTGTCAAAATCCCCAAGCAAATAAGCATCAAAGAAAGCGGATGTTCCAAAGATGAATAGATGGTTTCTTGTGCCATACTCACAAAAATAAACAACGTTTTGGGGACTGCGTCTGCCTTCATCAGGTACAAGGTGAAAAAAACTTTACTATTTAATAGTCAACCATTACCACCACCCATTTACTGTGAAATCCAATATTTTCAATGCTTCTTAGATAATATAGATTGTTATTAGGATCAGAAAGTCCTAATATCAGACATCAGAATGTCACAAGGCACCAAGTGGAATTAGCTTCTGCACATTGTGCCTAATAGGAACTCTTGATCTACACACGATATTAGGGGCTGGGACCCTAGGAGAAAATATCCTCTTTATTTTAAAGAAGCTGCAGCTTTATTTGGAGCTTTATCCATCCTCTCAGCGAAACATCATATTCCTTCAAGGGAATATCATTCTTCAAAAAGGAAAAATATTTCTGTGGCAAAACCGAGACGGAACTCGTTCATTTGTAATCTTGTATCCAAAGTGGGCCAGAGTGACATAACAAACAGATTTAATGGTGAATAGAATAATCTTCTTTTAGTATTTTGCATATAAATGATTAGTTGCAGGTTGGAACAGGCATGTTTACCACCAACTTTTCCATTTTACAGCATTCAGTTATTTTTTTGACACCAGTTGTTGTAGTTATGAATTTTTCCCTATTTTTTTTGTTATATAATTTAGCTGCTTAACAGTCTTAACAAAGTCTCCTTGTGCTTCATAATGAGCCAAATGTGCTTGTCACTGCTGTAACTGGAGCAGAAAGAAGCAATAGCATCATCTTTACAAAACAGGTGTTTTGCTCATTCCAGAACCTTCCCTGTCTTGTATCTGCCCCATCTTAATGCAGGCATCACATAATATTTTTTGTAGATGTAGTATGTGGGTAAATTCACATGTCTCATGTCTTATTATACCAATACTACTGTCTATAGTTTGTATGGCAATCTATTCACCTGCTCTCCCTAGTGATGCATCCATTAGTACTGCATAAAATGTACTAGAAGTTTCTGGGTCTTGCTACTGCCTGCCCAGTAGCAAAGTAAGCAATCAGAGTTCACATGGGAGTCTATTTAAGGAAGTTCTTAGGGTGTGTCTGGGCCCACTGCCTGCTGCTATGTGAGGGTTGCAGGAGCAACTCCTCTCTTCCACCCTCCATGGTGGAGGGAAACCACAGGGAAACCAGGATAGATAGTCTAATTATGTTAACTCACCATAGGGAGTGAGAGTGACAGAATAGGGATTATTTACGTGGGTAGATCTACACACCGACAGGAGGTTAGTGGCCTCCAGTGCATGTTCCTCTGAGGATTGAGGGTGCACATCATAGGGTTGCTGCAGGAAAGGCTTAGGGATCATGGGAGAGCCCTCTTGAAGAAGAAAGGCCTCTGGAGTTCCCTCCCTAGGAAAGTGGGATCATTCTGGAATCCTCTGGCTGCCATTGTGATGCCTGTTGAGTGGGGGTTGTGGACTGGAGTGGTAAATATGAGTGATGAGTTATATATCTATCTGGTTGCAAATTAAATATATGTTGTATATGTATGAGGTCTGTGGTTAGGGGATTGCATATATCTGTATTCGCCACTTTGCTCTGGTAATTGCATAAATCTGTATTTACCTTAAGTATTCATATAGATGGAAATATGAATGCATTGTAGTAGCTTAACTCCTGTGAACTATAACTCCCTTCATCAACCTGTTTGATATGTTATTCGACCCATTGCTGCTTTACTAAACTAAATAACTCTGCTGTTGTTCCTTATAATAAATGTTTTACTGGTTGCAAAGCGTTTCTGGCACCCTGTATCATTTATGCTGCACCTGTTAAATTATATTGCTAGATTACTCACTCCTATAAGTAAGCGGGTCCATGTCCCTGAGAGGCTGAGATAGCTTGGTGTGTGTACTTTAAAGGGGAAGTACATGTGAATGTAATTATTATTAAAGGGTTTAATACATACCGATTAGCAACCCCTTTACATTTATTTACAAAATTCTAGAAATTTGAAAACATGAAATATTAAATGTATTTAGTGAAATATCATTCTGTTGCTTTCATTATAATTTCTATTGCCAATACACATGATTAACCATGAAAAGTGTATGTACTGTATATCTCAGATATTCCATATTCACATGACATTTAATGCAAGCAAATAAAAATAAGCAAGCAAGGTCCTTCCCCAGTTATTGTCCTTATTTGACTACCCTTTTGGCCTTGTGGTTGAATCAACCCATTTACATGGCGTAATTTCTTCCTCAGAACTTTACTGATGTCTATAGAAAAGGTAGGTGTATTCAAACACCAAATGTGACATTGCCCTACAGATGTTTACATATGGTATATGAATTTGCCACATTATATAAAAGGAAAGCATAGATCACCTGTATATTCAGGTTCCTGGTTTCATATTAATCCCCTTGTGTTGCCAGGGTACAACTGTTGTTTTTTTACTATTTCTTGAAAGCATTTCTTATATGATGATATATGGATTTCTTTTCGTCCTATGTGATGCCTGTGTTCCTCTACAGACATTTAATTAATCCAGCACCAGCACATTCATCAGATGCACCAGTTCAGGTAAGACTGCTCTACTTGTTTAGGTGAAGCCAGTTTTAAAATCCTAACCATAAATAATTTTCAGTTTCTTTTCTTAACAGAATGACAAATCTTTTGGTCGAAAACATATGTCTGCCAAGGAGAGACGGTAAGCTACAATCACAAAACGTGAGGACCTCATAGGGGTGTTCCTGGGGTAAACTGTTTATAACAGTGGTTAATAAAGCTTTAGATATGTGAAATGGATGTTTCTTGTTGTGCTTTAAAGAAGTTATGTATAGATTTAATAGTTCCTGTTCTGTACGTTGTAGACAAAATAATGATTTGCTGAATATTCTCCTGAACTGATATATCTATGCAGATATCTAACGTGTTTGCATGTCCTGCACAGGTTTTTAGACCTCGATAATTTAGACATAAGACTGGAAAATAACTGCATTATTTGTTCATGCCAGACGAATAATATCTAAATCATATAGCGGAGTGAGCCCTGTATAACCAAGACAAGTTTGTAGTCATTTGTTTTGATGAAACAGCTACTCAAATTGTTTCTTATGCATAATGACCCTGTATTTTGTAGAGAAATGAAAAAAAAGAAAAAAACAAATGATCAAGATGATTGTGAATCAACAGAACATAAAGAGAAAGCGGAGAAAATTGATGTGGCTAATTCCCAAAGTGCACCTCAGGTTGGCTCCAGCAATCCCTCAATGAAAAGAGGACAGAAGGTACCATTTCTTCAGGTCTTTTTCACAATTAGCAGGTTGTCCACCTCAACATGGTAATCTAGGACAGTTTGCAACGGGTCGTTAATTTTTATGTTTTACTATTTTTTTAATACATTTTTATATTTTCTGCTTCTTCTTATCTGATGACCCATATAACCAGCAAATGGATATGATTTTGACTTTTCACTTTGTAAACATTTTACATGAATTATGTTTCTGTTCAGGATCTTTCCTATGTTTCTCTTTGTATAAAACCCCCCTATCTGGTTGCTTATCTGGAAATTAGCAAATGGAAGGATGGTTGGTGCAGAAACATTAATTACAAAAATCACAGCAAAATTATAGAATGCTGTTATTTACAATTTATAGAAAGTTCATTTTAAGTACCAGTTAACACCAGAAAAAAGATTATTGCCATTTGGGATTTGTTTGAAATGTAATTTCTGAATTTATTGCTTTGGGTTGCTTTTGTCTTTGCTTGTTGCAGCCATATTTTTCTTTGCCTTTTTATTTTCAATCGGATATTCAAGGCAGTTTCCTTTAACTGCTTTTTGTTTTGAATTTATTAAAACAGTACCTTATTGACCTTTTAAACTTCAAAAGAAGCCAAACCCAAAACTTTAACCTATAGATTAGGGGTCTGTAACCTATGGCTCTCGAGCCAAATGTGGCTCTTTTGATGGCTGCATCTGGCCCTTTGGGTGAAATTTATTAAACTCGGAAAAGCCGTTTTCGCTTTTCCAAGTTTAATAATACAGGAGAAGGCCTTGAAGTTTCTCGCGGTAAGTATCGCAAGATTTGTCTCGATCGATACTTGCTGTGAGAAACTTTTTTTTTTATTGAATATATCCATGGAAAGGATAGTTACCTTTCCATGGATATATTAAAAAAAAAAAAAGTTTCTCACAGCAAGTATCGATCGAGACAAATCTTGCGATACTTACCGCGAGAAACTTCAGACTGTTCTGATTAAACTCAGAAAAGCCGAAATGGCTTTTCCGTGCTTAATAAATTTCACCCTTTGACTGTAAGGAGTGGTGCTCACATGCAATCACCGCTCATTGGAGTCTGCCGGTTAATCGCCAGCAAGCGCTGTAGAGACAAAGCTCACTCGGCACTTCTTGCTTGATGGCCAATCCGGAGCTGTTCACATATGATATCAGTTGCTCCAGATTCAAAAGGGCTGAGCAGAGACGTAAAGGTTGCCAACCCCTGCTATAGATAGTTGTGGCAAATGTTGCCTATTTGCTTCAGCCTCCATCTAATAAAGGAGCATGCACAATGAATATTTTCTTAATATCTATGTGTCTAATTTGTCTATTCACAGAGTAAACTGAAAAAGATTAAGGAAAAGTACAAAGATCAGGATGAGGAGGATCGAGATCTGATTATGCAGCTGCTGGGAGTAAGTGTGAAACTATGCTGAGTATTTTTGTGCTTTTGCTGTTCTTAATGCATATTAGGTAATAAAAAAGGGATATCAAAATTCACATGGATAGGGAAGGTGAACTACTACTTCTTTTCCTTTACAATTTAACAATTTCCCATTACTTTTTTTCCTTTCCTTTTACTATATTCTTTACAAGTTGAAATCTCTAGCCTACACCCCTGATAGTTCGATAATTTGAAGTCATCTGGATTATAGGAGTGAAAATCCTTTTGGATTTCTTCTAATACTAGTGTCTTAAACTATCTCCGTTTAGTCCCTGGGAGCTACTGTCACAGGCCCTTCCACTTTCTCATCTGATCCAGCTTGGGCAGTACTTCTAACCTGTCTGTCCAGGATCTAGCTGTGTTTACGGCAGCTATACATGGACTCAAGAAAAGGAGGCTCGATCTCCATATTTTCTAGGGAGGATAAAGGATCCTCTTTATGGTATGACAGGTGTGATATCAAACAGGAGAAATTGGGTTTAATCGGAGTTCAGTTGATGATGACTCCCATCCCATCAATCATCTCACATGTAGGTGTGTTAGATGATCTAGAACAAATAATTTGCCAAAGGATATAAAGAAATATGGACTAAGCCTCTACTAAAGGATTTTCCAGTCTTCCATTTGTCAAAGATACACTAATATTCTATTGGTGGACACTGCTGTCTACAAAGGCCCACTGAAATACAGATGTAAACAATTTTAAAGCTGTACATTCCACCATTGGTTCAGCATTTGCAGCAGTGTATATTTAGCCATGCAGTGATATGATGCCATCTTGGATTCCAGCATTCTACCAATCAGATTTTCAGAATATGCTTTGACAATTGCAGGCTGCTATAACTCATTGCATGGAATTCCATAAAATAAAACAAAAACTTGTCACCATAAAATCTTGAGCATAGATACTTTTTAGTAAAGAGGAACTTGTATCTATCTTTTCTGTTAGTTCAGTTTTTCAACTTGACTTTTTGTACATGTTTACAAAATTCTACTGGGGCAAAAAGTATTTTCTGGAATCCTTATAATTCAGTATTCACAGTAGTTGGACCACATCTCACCATTTTGTCCAGTTTTCTTGTGGGTCTTTTATCCTTTTTGTTTTGATTCTAAAATTTCTATATGAAGCTCTGGTATTGCATAAAGAGTGGGTGAGCTAATGGGGAGGAGTAAAGCAAAGGGAAGGAGACTAGAGCCACTTCTCCCTTAATAAATTGTTTCCTGTCTCATGTGGTATAGAGATTTACTATGATCCTGCCACTGTTGCCAGTTTATTCTTGGGAGAAAAAAAGAAGTTGTTGGGTCACATTTTAGGGTTATTATAAAACATAACTGTATAAAAAATGTTCAGCATTTTTTCTCCTGTAGAAAAATAGGAAGAGTAGTAATGCTTTGTCCTATGTTTTTGGTTTGATTTAGCAACATCTTCCACAGTAAAGAATCTTTATTAAATCTTCTTTGTGTCATTGCATTCAGGCTTTTCTGTGCCTTGCAGTTCATTTTTATATTCTCTAGTCTGCAGGATCAAATAAGGAAGGAGGTAAGAAAGGGAAGAAGGGGAAATTAAAGGAGGAGGCGATGAAAAAGCAAACAAAGAAAGGAAAGGGAGGATGTCTTGGATCTGTTAAGAAAGAAATACAGAGGCCAATGGATGTCTTCATAACTCAGGACCTCCAGGAAATGACTCTAGAGGAGCAGCAGGAAGACAAGGTGAGATGAAACACTCTAAAGACTTAATGATGAAAACAAACTATTTTCTCTTCATTGCTGTCTTCATTTAAGACAAATGAAAACCCAACATAAAACAAAATAATGTTAGAAGACTAAGCAGGCGTAGATTTCCTTACCTTCCAAACCCTTTTATTGGTAATTGGACAGATTTAAGCCTGTTCAATAAATGTTAAAATATCTCCTATTTTTATGCAGGATGACCAGGACCAAGATCCACAAGGTACCGAGGTAAGGGGAAATTCAGTTGTCTGGTTAGATCTTCGTACAGCTGTTTAACAGTATTTGTACCGTCTATGCAGATTCTGTCTCACTTTATGACTAAAATATAAGCTCATGTCTCAGATAGGCCTGGAGCCCCCAGAGCTAGGGGAAACAATCTATTTACATTATTGTTGGCTGAGAAGCATAATAGCACAGAGCCTGAGCTAAGAGACTTGTACAAAGACAAAACAACAAACCTTTTCCCATGCATTAATCACTTTAAACTGTGTCTGATGAATGACCTGCTTACTGGTTATCAATTTCCCTTCTATAGACTTTCCTTAGTATGGCATTTGTTTGTCTGTGACTGTTTTATTTATTTATTGTGGATTACATTAAGTGAATATTGTGTTCCTGTAGATTATGGACTCTTCTTTATATTATGCACTGAACAGCACAGAGAGAGAACTAATGAAACTATCACGTTATCTATGTGAACAATGGTTAGTAAGGGTAGATTTAGGGGAGGATTCTCTGGCTGGATGCTGGATTGTAGAGCCTTATTCTTGTTGAGCTGTGTTCAGATTTACATGAAACACACAGGCATACAGTTAAACAAATAGTAGTTAAAGGTAAGCTTGTTTATTAAATGTAAGCATCACTATGCAGTTATTTCAAATAGAAGATCTATCAAGTTGCATAGTTAAAAGTGCACCTGTCACCTCAAAACTAATTCTAATTTAGGTTGTACTAATGAAATAAACATTTTTGTAATTATATATGTATTTAAAAAATGGATCATTAAACGGCATTTCTCTCTGTCATCTTCCCTGTCAGCCTGCCTTTTCTTTGCCGAGTGTCGGGTGGACTAAATGTTGATTGACATTATAGAGCCTCAAATTAGATCCCTTAAATCACGATCTAGCAGGGATCTGATTGGAGGAGCTGTAATGTCAATCATCATCACCCAACCCAGAAATGCCAAAGGCAATTCAAACATCTACTAAGGGATGTACAATTTGTTCTGTTAATGAGTTTAAGTCATTATATAAACAGTAAATACATATGAATATGGAAGTTCCAACTTCTGATTGTTTCCTGGTAAAATCTACACTAGAAAGACACAGAGGGACTCCTCAATTCCTTGACAAAGTAATTGGAAAGTACTAGCCAGGAATGTATTCAAGAATGTATTCAACATTGCAGCATTGCAGGAAAATAGGCTGAACTGGATGGACTTGTGTCTTTTTTCAGCCTTATAAACTATGTTACTATGTTACTATGTAAGGTTGCAGAAAGTATCTGTGCTCATACATTGTCAATGTAATACTTTGTACTTGGCAAAATGTTTCTTGTCCTTATGATGTGTACAACTGAATTTGAGCTGAATTGTCATATCTAAACAAATGAGATTTATTAAAAAAAAAAAATGTCCTGAGCAGGCCACAGAAAGACGCCATGTATGTAGAATTTTAGTGAGAAAGGTCAGTAAATGACCTATGATAGAGCTTTATGGCAAATTGGCAAATACAATGCACTTGTTTATATTAAGGTATGTAAGATGCTCTGAAATTAAGTAGAAGAAGGTTCTAGCAGTCAGGAGAATGTATTAATAGAGTCAATTGTTTATTGTGGTTTTGGAAACCATAGCAACCAATCAGAAGTTAGCATTTAATGGTATAGGTGGCTAGAATAATAAAAGCCATCCACTGATTGGTTGATATGGATTACTAGACCTCAGTAAAAATTATTATTAACTATACATTCCCCTGATTGTTTGGTGCAAGCAAAAATGTATACACCATATAAACTGATAAACACATTGGGAATAGGTAAAGCGAAGGTGAAGGTAAAGGGTGCAATTAATACAGCAAAATACAGGGAAATCCAGAAGGTAAACCTACTGCAGTCTGTAAGACAATGGCCATAATGTATAGTTAATTCATTAATTTTGAACATATAACTGCCTGTTGGGTAAATCATATATACCTGTAACCCCATAGAAAAGATACAACTCCAAGGAGAGAAAGATAATTACTGTGACACAAGGTGATGTTTATACTGATATTCCATCAGAACAGCAATTTATCCAGGATAAAGATAATGCTAAGGAGGCTGAAGATTCAACCTGACTAAATGGTTGTTTCACTGTTTACATGTGTTACAGGAAGCTGAAAACGTGCTGGATTGTCTGACTGGACAGCCTCATGCTGAGGATGAGCTTCTATTCTCCATCCCAGTCTGTGCTCCTTATACATCCATGATTAACTATAAGTATGTTGAGGCTTTTACCATTTAGTATATTATATAGTATAAAATGTGATATAGTATTCTGTATGTCATTATAGAAATCTGGAGATTCTTTTTTCCCTTTGATACATGTGTAAATGACCACTTGCCTAATGTTTTGGGGACTGTACTGTAACTGGTGAGTAATAGGAGTTTATATAAGGTGCTGTCTAAATCTAGGTTTGTTTTGCATTTAATTAATACCTGTTGGCACATGTAGATATCCTCCAAACTGTAGTGAATGTTACATTATTAGCACAAATAGCCTTTATTGTATAGAAGAAGCAGTGTAAGAAAACATGTATTGTTTGTGTTTATACTTTTTGTGAGATTTATGAAAACAGTAACACTTAAAAAATGAAAATACCTCAAATACATTTATGATACTATACATTCAATCTGTGCTTCCAGAAACTCTAAATTGTGTTGAAAAGGTGTTACCGATCATTTAGTCTTTTCTTACACTTTATTTTCTCTTGTTTAGAACCTTGAGTCAGGCTAATAGTAGCAGAGTGTTGCATAAGTCATTGAAAGGATAAAGCTCCAACTACAGCATGTGGCATCCTTTACTTTCTGGTGTCTGATCCAGTGGAGTTTTAAGCATATTGATAGCAATTAGGGCTGCCTAAATCTAAATAACCTCTTATTGGCTTTAGTCTGTCTACCTCCTGGCTTATCTTTGATTTATAGTGTGCTTAGCTGTTCTGTGAGTCTCATTAGATCTGGGGTTACACAGATGCTTTAAGGGGAAGCTAAGGCAACCAACTGACATCCTAAGTGCCAGTTAACCTGTGCTTAACTAAGTAAATTCCTACTTTCTGCCCTGAAACTTATTTTGTGGAGCCTGAGACATCCTTTCTCCCAGAGATTAAGGACTCAGGCGCAGATGTACTTTTCAGCAGGACCACCCATCTTCACCCATTGCATAAACAGCACTCATAGGCTGAGGCACATAATAAAAGTCCCTGATACAACAGTGTCCCAATCTAGTGTAGAACCAAAGACTCATACTGCTGCATGGTAAGTACCATGAATGGGGTTTGTTTAGCTAAGATAAATCATCAAGGCATATAGGGTGCAAGCCAGCCTCATGATTTACTCCGCCCTTAGCAATATTACATGTAATAAGTAAATGAGAGTGAACTCTTTATTTTTATAGATTCAGAATGTACTATTCATATCTGTCTGTTCCTTACAGGGGAATATCTGCATATTAAATGCTTGCTAATGCTTACTGTACAAATACAAGATGACATTTTCTAAATCCAATGTAATTTTTGCTTCTTCTCATGATCTTACAGGTACAAAGTAAAATTAACTCCAGGAACCCAAAAGAAAGGGAAGGGTATGTGATCAATGGAAATGGTTTGCCACAAAATTAGAGTGTGCAAAGCCCCAGAATGCATATAGGGGCACTTCCAAATGATCTTTGCCTATGGAAGGTTTTGTTTAAGTAAGGGGGTTATCTAAACATGTAGTAAGCCCTTCTGGCAGTGTTTCATGGGAAATGTATGCATGTGTCAACTTCTCCAAAAAGAAAGGGGAACTTGCATATTTTTCCATGGGAAGTCCTTTAAATAATAACTGATGTCAAGAAAAGCTCATGTGATGCTCCAGAAACCCTTTGTGTCTGGGGGTTCATTTCATTTACTGGGAGCTCTATGTAAAAAGATTTGGACGCGCACATTTGCATGTTGTTTTCCAGTGTCCAACTAAGGTGTAGTAGCTGAAAAGGTTAACATAATCCATGTGTAGAAATGACTACACCCATGTTATATTTAATTAGAAGTCATACAATACTTCAATGTATGAAACACTGTCAAATTAAAGTCAGTCTGGCTGTTACTACATAATTACAAATTAAGGCTAATTTGTGTCACACCCTTGAACATGGATCCAAAACAAACAAGATCCATCATGAGCTACTTCAGGAAACAAAGGGTATTTTTAAGATGGGCCTTCATAGTCTTTCACTGAAATATAATAGAAAATCAGCGTATGGATCTGAAACATGAACTGCATGCAAGATGGTCTTAAAGTGCACCCGTCACCTGAAAATGACATTGTTTAGTCTAGCATAGCATGCTAGACTAAACAACTTTGTCATTTAAATCTATTAAAAAATACTTACCATTTAAAAGTTATCCCATGATGAATCTGCTTCTCAGCCCGACTTTCTGCTAGCAGCCTAGCAGAAAGTCGGGTTGAGGAGGCTGTACTATGCAGCCGGCTTACTTGATTGACAAGCTGGCTTCATGACGCGATCTCATGCGATTGCGCACCTCTAGGCTGGGCAGACTCAAAGCATATGTGCTTTGAGTCTGCCCAGCCAGTTATGCTGACAGGTTATCGAGTCAGCTGCAGGGTAAACTGTCAGCATAACTGGCTGGGCAGACTCAAAGCGGTGGGGGGATGCACAGTGTGGGATGGTGCACAGTGTGGGGGGATGATGCTGTGTAACCTGATAATGTTAGTGCACGCGCACATGAGATTTGGAGACAGGGGAGGAGAGCCTGCTTGTTAGGGGGCGTTCCTGTAGTGTTTGAGTGGCAGTTCAAAATGAAGATGGCAGCTTCTATGTTTTCTAATCAGGCTGAGATTGAAGTAAGTGTATTTTCAATATGCAAACTTTTTTTGGTTCCTAATTACTTGATTTACATTATAAAGTCACATACTTTAATAAAATATGTAATAATCCTGTGCTGACAAGTGCACTTTAAAGAGTTTCTGAACTAGAAGCAAAATCCAAGGCACTGGGGCAGCATTACAATGTATCCTGCCACATTTAACATTTTTACAACATTCTGTAAATAAGTTCTATTTTGGCATTCTGATTTACTCCAATATGATAACATTTGTGCCCACTGTAGGGTCTACGTTTAATAGGGTTGTCCAGAGTGTTGCATATAACTGTATGTATTTTAGGAAAAAGTCTCAAGAATTGCATTCTTCTTGGAAATGTACATTTTATATTTCTATAATTATATGCCCATCAAGTTGAAGTGGATATTAAGCAAATATGTTTTGTCATAAAGGGAAGGGACATTCTCCTTGCCCTTTTAAGTAGCTTTAAAAGCATTCTTTGGTTTTGCTAAAAAAAACAACAAAAAAACATACTGCTGCTCAGGTGGTTCCAAACGGGGGAAGCTCCCCCATTTATTCAATGAGTGCACAAATCACACAGTGTTTCAGAGTGGTATATCAACCTCCCTCCTACACAGCAGTGTGTTTTATTGGGGGTTGCTGGACTCTTTATTTGTTGGCTCCTGGGATATGTGATGTGATATCACTTTTTCAAATTGCTAAAAGCCCACCATCCCAGGTACTTTTTCCTTTTGAACTTTATTCTTTTTGAATTAAAAATTATTTAATTGGACAATAATGGCAATTTCTTAACTATTATTATTGAAAAAAAAAATCTTTTTCTTATCTGCAGCTGCAAAAACAGCACTGAACAGTTTTATGCATTCCAAAGATTCAACAGCAAGAGAAAAAGATTTATTGCGGAGTGTTAAAGTAAGTCCTAATATATTCATAGCATTGAAATGGTGTATTTATCCGGCTGCTTAAATCTCTAATATATATTCTGTGTTTGTAAACAGGATACAGATTTATCACGAAATATGCCTGGAAAGGTTAAGGTGTCAGCTCCAAATCTAATCAATACAAAGAAGAAGTAAATACAGTTTACACCTTTAATTAAACACAAAAACTGTAAATATTTGTATTTCAGTTTAGGTTATAAAATAAAAATTGACTTAAACAAACACTATCATGGACTTTTCCTTTCTGCCCCCAAAACAATTTCATTTTTAAGCAGATTTGCATCATTTTAGACAATCCTCTTTCCCACAAATATAGATTTTTGTATTTGATATTAAAAGGGATGCAAACGCAAGAACTATTTTTCCCAATATATTGTTTTTATCTTTTTTTTCATTCTGTTGCTTTTGGCTTTATAATGATTGCGTCTTAGTATTGTCTTTTATATAAAATTCTTCAACCAGGGCACAGTTTTTCTACCATTATAAGAATGTTGTATTGTTGCAACTTACATTAAAAAATAATAGGCTTATTATTGTCTATGGTACAAAACACAATAGCCTGTGTGGATTATAACACAGGAAACAATGGATGCTCTTTTTCAAACTCTGTCAGTGTAAACCCAAAATTATGTCTCCAATACGAAGGTTGTGGGAGGAGCTAAGAGAGTTTTGCAGCTCCTAGGTAAGGCTAGTTTCACTCTAGTGTATTATGCACAGCACATAATATGCTAGTGTGAAAAAAAATGTACGCTCCAGCGTATTTTTCTATTGCACTTACCAGCGATAGTGTGAACACTCCCTCGGCTTTCACAGCTCTTCCTATCTGGTCACATTTTGTGTGCTGCGTATCATATGCCAGCCAAAATTCGATAACCAGCGTTCCAGATGTGGTGTATGCGTGTCATACGCTAGTTTGTCCGGAACTAGATAAGTAGCATAGGGAAACATTGAGTGTTTTTTTTTCACACTAGTGTATGATGCGCTGTGCATCATATGCTACTGTGGACCTAGCCTTACTCTGTCACTACTAGTTTTGAGACAACATTGATAATGCTGTGTTTGCTTATCATAAAATGTATACACAGGATTTGTCACCACTGAAATCTGATTAGATGACCCGCATGGCTACTTAGTAACAAAGAGATACCAGTGTTGTAGAATAGAGTTTATTGTACATATATTTACACCAAGTAATTCCTCCATTTTCCACTCACATGTTTATCATTTTAAAAACACGAACATTAATTCTATATACATTCTTTTATGAGATTTCTTTGTTTTGTGTGTGAAATCTAGGAACCGCACGTCATGTTGCTCTTTGCAAATCGGTGATGGATGATGTGAAGTAAATGTTTGGGTAGGGTATCCAGGGAGTTGCCAAGTGTCTCTTTAATGGAAATCACCATTTCCAGGCAAAGCCTGAAAAAGAAACATCATACAAAATAAGTACTCAGACTACAGTAGAATCCTTTACTGTCAGGTGAAATGTCACTGTTCATTTCCCAAGACAACAGCACGTTACTGAATCTAGACCACTAATTAGTAGATGGTAAAATATCTTAATGCAAAGCAAGCGGCACACCAAACATCTTCATTTATATCATGACATTTTGGGTCAGAGTCTGGGACCTTTCACATATTCAGCCTACTTAAAAGAACATTAACACCAAAAACTGAAAATGCTTCAAATGCTTTTATAGTTAACTATATATTCAATCTGTGCTTCCAGAAATTCTAAATTGTACATAGGAAGATATTATAAAAAGTTATTTACATTTTTTTAAAAATTGGGCTTTAGGGCACACAATTCCTGTATACGCTTTATGTAAAGCACCATAAAAAAACAATAGGACTGGGTGAAGTCTGTATAATAACATATCAGTAAAGATAAGCATAGACAGAAAGCAATAACATTCATGAATTTAACTTCAAACATAACATTTGTACAAGTGCTATATTTAAATAACTCCCATGCCAATCCAAATGGGACTATTGATGTTGCAATGACATGCAAACAAGGGCATCCCAATGTTTTTATGGCAGTTGCATTTACACTAGCTAATCAGTTTGGTTTAAAAGTCATAGAAAACAATGGGATGCCTCTGCATGTCAGCAATTAGACCTACTGAGTAACCCCCCCAAAAAAGACACTCCCTCGGCATTCACATCACTTCCTGTGTGGTTGCATTTTGCGCGTATAATACATTGGCCAAAATGCAACACACAGAGTTCCGGCATCATACGCTAGTGTGTCCAGAACTAGGTAAGTACCACCGGCTTGCACTGAGCCGTATTCTTTTTTTTCTCACACTTGTGTATTATGCACTGAGCATAATACGCTCATGTGAACCTAGCCTTCAGGGCTGGTTCACACTAGCATAATTGTGCTAGCGTATTTTAGGAAAGTACCTTCTGAAAATACGCCTGCAAATTCAGTCCAGCGTATATTCTAGAGGCACTTTCCTATTGTACTTACCCAATGCAGTGTGAACGCTCCCCTCTGTGTTTGTGGCTTCTCATATCTGGCTTCATTTTGTGCATGGCATATATACGTGACAGCCAGCGTTGTGTATGATGCGCATATGCTGCTTACAGTAGTGTGGCCGGAACAAGGTAAGTCCATAGGTATACACGGCGTGGCGTTTTTATATGCCACACATAAAAACACTAGTATGAACCTAGCCTCATACAACATATACTGGAAAATGCAGTAGTATATGTATAACTGGTGACCGTTATTAAACTTAATGTTTGGTAGCCCTAGGCTTTCCAGAAGATTAGAATAACAGTTAGACAGCTTTGTTAAAAAAATAAAATAGCAATTAAAACAGGATTACCTGACAAGAGACTTGGGTTGAACTGCAAACACTAAAATTTCATTGCTATGAGCCTGTAAACAAATCACAAAAAGAAGGTTAAACGCAGTAAAGTAAAGGCTAGGTTTACTTTAGCTGTTTCCAATGGGAATTTTCACACTGATTTTAATGCGATAATTATTTTATCTTAACTGAGAAAAGCAGAGGGTCCTAGTTGACCCCTGTAAAATAAGTTTTTCATATAGTGAAAAAAGGTACGTTTTTCATAGCTGCCAAAATAGGACTCTTTCTTACAGGAGAACTACTGTGATAAAAAAAAATTACCTGATCATTTTAGCAAAAGTAGAGCAACTGCACTGCTGCTCGATCAGCTTTCATCTCACAATCTACAACCCAGGATCGTGAGATGAAAATTGCCTGCTGCCTCTAGCTTACGCCCCCTGTACAGTGGGGAAAACAAAGTATTTAGTCAGTCACCAATAGTGCAAGTTCCACCACTTAAAAAGATGAGAGA
>WMED01002481.1:564-24183 GCA_019650415.1 Pipa parva
GCACATCATCTTCAATTTAGTAAAACTCCAACTTAAGTTTCTTATATATGTTAGTCTCCTTAATGAATGGGGATTTGCAACATGCATATTCATCTCAATCAGTGGTGTCACTAGTTACTCCAGGGCCCAATCAGTAGGGAAAAGTATGCACTAAGCTCCACCCCTCCATGACCCCACCCCCATATGACCAAAGCTCCGCCCCTGTCCCCACCCCCACCCCACCGGGCCATGGAAAACTGGTCTTGCTTACAGCCGGTCCCTGGTGCAAAAAAGGTTGGGGACCTCTGCTCTAGATTTATCCATTACAACATGTCCTGCTAAAGATATCCATTCACAGACTTATGTGATGTAAAAAACAAGTCTATTGTTAAAATGTTAACATAGTCTGTCTCTGACATTAAAACCTACACATTGAGGATATTTAAAGATTACTGATGATTTATATAGGATCAAAGACATATTTTGGATACAAAAAATTATGCACCAAAAAGTTCCACTGACAATGCGATAAAAGCTTTTCAAATAAGTGATACCGGCGTAGCAATAAACAAAACACTGTTTCTCCAGTGTTAACTGCTCAAAAAACTCTTCAATTTTTATAAATATCCCCCAAATGACACCAACACAACAGCCAAGATACACAGAGGAATGTGGCATTCCCCAAACCTTAGTCCAGGAGTCGGCAACCTATGGCTCTTGAGCCACATGTGGCTCTTTTGATGGCTGCATCTGGCTCTTTGACTGTCAATGGTAGCAGACTTATGGAGTTCTTTGCATAATACACGCACAGATACTTTCTGTATTCAGCAAGAGGTGGAGCCTGTCGAAATGGCGAATTAGAACAGGCGGACTGTGGCGAATTGCCCCTTTTGACTTCACCAGATCAGAGTGGCCGGGTTGATGGCACAGCTCCAATGTTGTGTAAAGCACTTATTCATTCAAATATCATAGAAAATAAAACAATCAAGTACCACCACTAGTCAGTAATACTGTCACATGGGAACTAAGGTGACAATAGTGGAACAAAAATATGACAATTTGATGACGATGCCTATCCTTATATTCAGTCCTTCCAATTATTATAATTATTATAATTAATATTTCAATATGATACTAATAAAGATACAGTTATAGATAAGATATGATTTATATAAGATTCCTTCTTAAACATATCCATGGGATGTGTGTTCACAGGTAATTTGCCTATTAATCAAGCATCTGATTCTCTCAGAGTAGTGAATTTGGGAAGGTGCACACTGTAACATTCTACAGGACTTGCTGCTGTATTCACCACACTAAGTGAGAGGGCTACTGACAGGGTCATGTCTTCGCTATGGGAAATCTCTGTTTAGTCAATAAGATGTAGAGAGAGTAGTGACCCTGAGATGCAGTCAGTTGTACACTAGGAGCCCTTCCATCAATCCCCTAATTTGATCTAAGCAAAGTAAAACTGGTGAATTGTGTATGGCTTGCTGAATTCACTCTTTTTTTGGCAGACTCCAACGCTTGATAAATAGTCGCAGGGCGCACACAAATTAGTGCAAAGTTCTCTGTAAGTTTGTGTCATAAGCATCCGAAATGGTTGTGAATTCGCCACATTGTAGTGTTTGCTTAATACCCGAATATGGTCAAGTAGCAAATTCCGTTCCTTTCGTAACTGTTGGTATTTTCATGAATAAGCCCCAGGTTTCATGGAAATATAACAACATCCATGAGTCCTGTCAGCCGGAACCACACGCCTTCCACCCCAACAGTGGAAGAGCTATGGCATTGCAGGGGGGTCCCAGTGATTGCAGCAGGGCCCCATAATTAGAACTCTGAGTTGTGATGGAAGCTGTAAAATTGACCACAATCTTCTCTGTAGGAGAATATGGTCTTATGCTATCTCGTTGCACTTGTTGTAATGACAATAAAGATGATTGATTGATTGATTGATTGATTAGGAAACTGGCTCATATGTCAGTCAGTAGCTTTGGGGTGTGAGAAGGGTTGGTGCTTTATACTGCAGCACAGACATACTGTACATAGGTGTAATTGCTACTGCTATATGGCTTATGACTTTATTGTAATGAGTCAACCTTAGGACATTTAACTTCTGAATAAATATTTGTGAAATCCAAAGTTTTGCAAATCCTGTACTGATTTGCACTGTGTTTAGATTTTGTATTTACAAAAATAATTTGCTGTATTCAAACCAGTGTGTGTTTTACAGAACTGCGCTTCACTTGCCTGCCCACTACAGCCACTGAGATTACGGGGTTATTGGCTAAAGTCCGAACTGTTGCATCAAAGTGTAAATTCGCCAGCTAAAGACGGTCGCAACAGACTGCTACTGCCACAGTCGCGACTTCGGTTTGGGAATATTGTCACGATTGCGACTTTAAAAATTGTTGCGGTCGTGGATTTGCTATGGGAATCCACTGAATCATGGGAGAATTAAATAACTTCCCTTTCGCATGAATGAGTTCACATTATTACACTTCACTATCTGTCCTCTACTGTTCAACTGTCTACACTGGACAGACAACACTGTCTGGCACCGTTTCCTTCTTCACCAAAGGAATACGTTGTTGAATAAGAAATAGCAAATCTGTTTCTAGAGACATGGAGGGAAGAGAATTTGCTACATCTATTGAAATATGGACTTTCATGAATAACCCCCGCAAGCTATACCTAAGGTTTTGCTAAAGTATACCATGATTTTGTCTGTTAGGCTAGCAATCCATATATGTTGAGTAGAATCCTTCTGCAACTGTATAATTAAATATGGGGAAATGTATCCAGTGCTGTTATCATAATGTAAAATAATGTAAATATATAGCTAGGAATCAATAAAAGTACACCTAGTGGTAACAGATGCAAATGTTAACCACTAATATTGTCTTACACAAACCATTTATTAATGTAAACAAGGATACAAATAGGAACTGCAAACATTTCTTACAAACATTTTTAACTGCCTTATCTTAAGCCTGCGTTTAGGCGAGTGATAATATTACTTCTTAAAATAAGTCTTTAGAGTGTTCTAAGCTTCAGACATCATTCATACATCAGTGGATCATCTTAAACGCTGATTTAAAATTAAATGGAGAAAAAAATAGACACCTGCTGTAAGATTGGAATTAAACAAATAAAAAACAGATGCAGCCTCCAAAAAAGTCACATCTGTCTCAAGAGCCATAGGTTGCCGACCCCTGATTTAAACCATGGCTGATTGGCTTTTTACCTTAAAGAGATGCTGCCAGTGATATCAAATTGTATGAAAAAGACAAACAGTTTTCGGCAGCATGAAGAAAGGTAGCGTCACCCCTGCCCTGCCTGTAGGTGTGGTACCAGAAGAATTAAGGAAACAAATAGAAAAAACTAGAGGCACTGAAACAGAAGCAATACACTACCCATGATGCCTTATCACATAGTAATTTGCATACTACTCTTTAGTAATTATTTGTTTATGCGGCATCCCTCAGCTGCAGGTAATTTGCAAAATGTTTGTTAAACTAGAAGACATCAGAGGCAATGCTTAAAATAGTCACATTCTTAGTAAATACAGCTCTCGTTTTTAAAGTGACACTGACTGTTTTTACATAAATAAGTTTTTAAAAATCACCGGAAAAAAATATCAGTTTCAACAGTTTTACTTCACTAGATCAAAGTGGTGAATTAGGGGGTTGATGGCAGGGCTGGTACTGTCCGACTGATTACACAACACTACACAAGAAATCACATCTGACGCTGTTCGCTTCTTCGTTATGGCAATCTTCCCTGTAGTGAATAAGGACGAGCAATTTCACAACTATTGGAGCACTGTATCCCAAAATGATGCCAATACTCTCCGACAACAGAAATCTCACTTTCGAGAATAAGCCCCTATTTCCTTTTATAATTAAGTACAAGGAATCCATAGCTTTGTATATTTACACGAGTATAAGATTTTTCCCTCATATTTACTTGACCCTCACATGTGATCTTAACGCAGATACAGTACTGGTATGTGTGACCCAATAAGCTTTTATAAAGAACCCCTTTGTTTTGCTAGAAGTGATTATTATATTTGGTGCATTCATAAATATAACATTTTGCGTAGCGCTAAACACAGATCATGGGTGGTCTGTATACTGCCACTGAAATTAATTGTTTTCTTTCTTTCGTTACTTTCTCTTTTCCTGGTGGCATTAGTAGATACCACATTTACACCTGATGCCATCTGTCCTTTTGTCTGTCTCAGGTTCCCAATAAATATACCTGATTTATATTTACCATTTTGTGCTATGAATGTCCCAGTGGCATATACGGATTTGGTTCATTCTCTATATAAAGCCAGCAGCTTATTTATCAATTGAGAAGATGTTGAAGTAAATTTGCTGCTTCAGTGAATGGCAGATTCCCTTAGTGAAAAGGTAAACGGTGTCAGACATGATTTCTTGCATAGTCGTCCTCATATCATAAATTTGCCACAGCCCAGAGTTTGATAAATATTTTACTGCTTCCACTACTGAGATATTACAAAACACCATCCCAAAGTGCTCAAATGACCAGGTTGTTATAAACCATGGTGGAACTCCTGGTTTATATTATCCTCAGCCAATCTAATACCTACAATAATGGATACATACAATCTCCACTGGCAGTTTAATGACAGAAATCAGACATAGCTAATGATACTTAGCATGAGTCCAATTCGGAAGATCCCAAGATGTGAATGTACTTATTACATATTAAAGCCTATTTTGGATATTTTTGCATGTTTACCTTTTGGTCTGCCATGACTCACTTTGTTATTTTCACCATTCATCCGTGACAAGCATTCCCATGGGATTTGAATAAAAACAGAAGAGATTTGCTCTTTAGTTTACCAGTCTTTCTACCTGAACCATGAGAATGCTGTTTCCCCTCTGTGTGGTTTTGCTGGACATAACAGTCAGTGCAGGTAATGCATTCTATAATAATATTCTAACATTCTATAATAATACGTTCTATAATAATATTCTAGCATTCTATAATAATATTCTAACATTCTACAATAATATTCTAACATTCTATAATAATACATTCTATAATAATAATAATCTAACATTCTATAATAATATTCTAACATTCTATAATAATACATTCTATAATAATATTCTAACATTCTATAATAATACATTCTATAATAATAATAATCTAACATTCTATAATAATATTCTAACATTCTATAATAAAGCATTCTATAATAATATTCTAACATTCTATAATAAAGCATTCTACAATAATATTCTAACATTCTATAATAACACATTCTATAACAATATTCTTACATTCTTTAATAATACAATGATATTCTAACATTCTATAATATAGAATAATATTCTAATATTATACAATAATAAATTCTATATTAATATAATAACATTCTATAATAATCTATAATAATATTCTAACACTGTATAATAATACATTCTGTTATCTGTTTTCATCTAAATCCTCATTCCTTCATTTCCTACTCTTTCTCTCACACATTATAATATAAGGCAATATAACATTATTTGAAATTATTATGTGAAAAATGCAGTGTAGTGGGATAATTGTATCATATCTTTTAGAGCTGCTCTCAACTAAAAGTGCTTTGGCAAGACATCCAACAGGTGTTAAATAAGACAATGGCACAAAAAGTCACAATAACCCCACAGATGGAATTATTATGGATTCTTCCAACTTTAAAAAACAAAGAATATTATAATATTCTGCCTGATTTATTGATAGAGACCAGGATTTCAACAGTCAGACTTTGAAAACAATTAAACTCTCTAGACTAGACTAGATGAATACTATTATTAAGGAGGTCAACAGTAATGGAAGTAATGATAAAGCAGAGGCACTAAGGGGGGAATTCAGCATTGTGCGAAGTGAGCTCCGAATCCTTCGGCTCACTTTGCACAGACTGATATGCGCACGCTGATATCCTGCGCGCGGACATCAATGAGCGCTTTAAAGGGATTCCAGTCTTGGCGAGGCAACTCTTTTGGTCTCGCTGAGACTGGAATCCCTTTAAAGCGCTCGCTGATGTCCGCATGCAGGACATCAGCGAGCACATATGAGTCTGTGTGAAGTGAGCCGAAGGATTCGGAGCTCACTTCGCACAATGCTGAATTCCCCCCTAAATGTGAAAACTATGAGAAAGTATTCTATTATATGGCACTTATGCTATAAGTTTAATAAAGTTTCTGTCCAGATGGGCTGAGAGGCCGGGATCCTCATCTCCACTTCCATTATGTTAGAACTATCCCTTTTGCATACTGTAAATACAAAACAAATGAGATATGCAAACAATACATTTTCTAGGCTTTATTTCTCAGATATTGCTCCTTTTTTCCTCTGATTATTTTTCTACTTTTCATTTAATGTACATACATAAAATATAGAATATATCTGTTTATTTAAAGTGCACCTGTCACCTCAAAACTAATACTAACTTAGGTTCTACTAATGAAACAAGGGTTTTTGTAAATATAAATGTATTTTAAAAAATGTACTTTTATACAGCGTTTCTCTCTGTCATCTTCCCTGTCAGCCTGACTTTTCTTAGTCGGGTGGGCGGGGCTAAACGATGATTGACATTATACCTCCTGCAATCAGATCCCTTAAATCACGATCTAGCAGGGATCTGATTGGAGGAGCTATAATGTCAATCATCATTACCCAACCCAGGAAAGAAAAGTCAGGCTGACAGGGAAGATGACAGAGAGAAATGCTGTTTAAAGGTACATTTTTTAAAAATAATATATATGTATATTGTGCTGTCCTCCTTATAAATTTAAAGTACATAAATTGACAGCCAGATAATCTCCTCCATGAACAATTCACTGACAAGGAGCTGGGTCCAATTTCAGCTTTTATTATTCGGGTTGGATAAAACTGGGGAGCACAAAGGAGCAAGGTTTGCTATCATGTAGTAACACAGTCAACTAAATATTAAACTGTACATTGCAGAAATACATACATACATATACCATAACAGGGAGTAAGCTGTATAAATGTTCAGGGTTGTATATAAGTGTAGCACATATACATTCTAACTGCAGATGGGACAGGCACTGGGAGAGTGCAAGCATGGGATAGTGTTATCGAACTACATTGCAAATACAGTGCTAAACATATAAATGTACAACACTATGGGGATCTTGAGCCCAGATGGATGTGGATGGAGTAAAAGAGCTGTTGTTTCTCCTCCACACATAGCAAATATGTGATTTATGGGAAAAGTACGGTGGCACATATGCAACTAGCAAAGTACTAATCTGAAGGCATAACATATATATTTACAAAACGTTTATTTCATTAGTGCAACCTAAATTAGTATTAGTGTTTTGAGGTGACAGGTGCACTTTAATTTACACTTCAAATATGCTCCATCCACTGCGAAAACTGATCGGAAAAGTAAAGTATTGTTATTGTATGGCAATGTAGAAAATAAAAAGTCAATATTTAGTTACAGCCAACTCTTGACTGGAGTTTAACCTTTTCGCTACGTGTCATGGCGCAGCGGAACCACACCCGCGTACGGGTTATGGCGCAGCGTCATGATAAGAATTTATCTGGCCCCATATGGGTTATGGTGCAGCGCCATGTTAATAATTTATCTGGCCCCTTAGCGAAAGGGTTAATACAAGGCCTGATATACAGACTCCTCTCACATGAATTTCACTGCTACATTTTATAATGAAGCTTCTGGCAGACAAGAAATAGAGCTGTTAAAGTGTGGCATTATTGAAACACTTGTTCCACCGGGCAATCTCTGCTACACACAGGGTATCTCTCACTCTTTCCTTGTATTTCACAGCTAAATAGTCTCTGTTCTTAACCAGACCTACAGTGCGTATTGACACATGGGAACTTAAAACAGCTGGATGCCGGCAATGGGGAAGTATACGGAGTTGATGACAATGGGAGAACTTATCGCTGGCATCTAAATGATTGGGTGACAGTTCCCGGATGGCTGATGCATGTGACTGTGGGACCAGCTGGAGTTTGGGGAGTCAACCAAGCAAATTCAATATTTAAGTTGGAGAACAACATGTGGAAACTCATGCCAGGTAAAGGATATAGTAAACAAATGCTGTATTTAAGCCAATACAAGGTTAGTTATTGTATGAATAATTAGCTTTTTCAATAGCTATTATTAGGAGAAATTAATTGTTTCTGTATTTGTGAATCGTGATAGGATTTATTATGCAACAGTCCAAGGGTGAAACTTATTAAATTTGAAAAGGCTGATCTTGGCCTTTTCGGGTTTAATAAACTTCACCTTATGACTAGTTATGATAACTTAAAATAAGGCATTCAATTTACCCGCAGTCCTATGGAGAAACAGTAGTTGACATATTAGGACATTCTAAATGAACAGAGTCAAATGACAATCTGACCTTTAAAGACAAATAGTTCCACTACATCTGTACATGTACTTTCATCTTAATTTCATGTTAAATGCTTTGGAAAAGTAGAATATTTTCCTCTTGTTTGTTTTGTAAAACACTAGTCTTTTGGTATGGAATATTTATTTGAGTTGCATTCATTCTGAAAAAAACATTTTTTTTGCAGTTGCAATAGTTGCATAAAGTATAATTTGTCTACTCCTTCTTTAACAACCCAGCAGTTCCACCTTACTTTACATTCTGTTACATTCCAAGATACCCTATTAAGAAGTATCTTTGACCTAGCCCCATAGCCTCATCCAGACTATAGTAGTTTTTGAAGACAGGTGATTAGAATGGCTAAACAGATAGCTGCTCAGTGTGGGGAACCCCTTGGCTTGCCAGTGCCCTACAGTACAGTACAGTAGCCTGACCTACATCCAGCAGTACAGTCAACATGCCCTGTACCTGGCTGCATAGTAACCAGTCTAAATTTCTACATTAAAGATGGTTGCAGCTGGTGTGTGCTTGTTCAGATAAGTTGGACGTGGCCAGCTTGCATTTGAAAATTTGGATTCTGGGATAAGCAAAACTGGGAGTGAAACATTATTAGATACTGTTGAACAGGAAACTTTTATTGTGGTCTGCTTTGCACTCTGGGTAAATGACATATAGCAGCAAGGGTAGTTCGTATACTACTTTTTGTCAACTCTGATTAAAATAATTTTTAAAATATTGCGTTCTGGGTTTAGTTAGTTTTATAAAACTTTGTCTAGTTTATTTTCATTCTTATTTAAACATTTTAATATAGACTTCATTGAACTGTGTTTCGTGACAGGACAATTAAAGCAGATTGATTCTGGAGGTAACGAATTTCTATCAGGGACCACTATAGCAGACACAATTTTCTGCAAAAACGCTACATCTGTCTGGATCCCGATAGATGGGGGCCTTAAATATTACAGCTGTGGTCCGCTGGGTTGTTGGGGAGTCACAAATGAGAATCTGGTCTTTTATCGCTCCAATGTGAGCCAGACATTTTGCAGCGGTGCAACGTGGACCCAGGTAGAAGGCTTACTGTCCATGGTCGAGGTTGCTACAGATGGATCTGTCTATGGAGTAGACCCAGAAGGCACGATTTTCATGAGGTAATTGTCTTGGGTTGACAAGAATTTAAATTTCTTTCCTCAGCTTTATAGTCTATAATAAGCAAACATGTGATTTTTCAGCAATATAAAGGGGGAAACATTTGTCCAGAGATGTAAAAATGACCTCATTTTAATGAACCACATTGAAACTTATAATCAGAAGTGGTCACATAGGGAAAAGTGTCAAAAAGCAGTCTTTTTAAATAAAATGGCAAAAAAAGGTATTTTCAGCAAAAATGTTATATTTCAGCATTTTTTAATTTGTTGAAATATTGGGGGATTTTTAGAAAAGTCAAAAGATTTTTTTTTTTCTTGATTAGTGATTTTGCCATTTTTCTCATTTTCAAAAGCAAATTTTATTGGCCAGATGGGTTTCCCTGCCTTGGGCTGGCATAAACAGTCAGTCCCTTTCCCCAAGAAACTGGTCCTGTCAGTTAGTCAGAGTCTACAAAGATTTTGCTTTGAAA
The DNA here is from genome assembly GCA_019650415.1 of Pipa parva. Classification (NCBI taxonomy): domain Eukaryota; kingdom Metazoa; phylum Chordata; class Amphibia; order Anura; family Pipidae; genus Pipa; species Pipa parva. Next base: position 10,570 of record WMED01002481.1, read on the forward strand.
CATGGAAAAAGGTCCAAGATTGGTCTAAAATGAATGTTGAACATAATTGAAGAACATTGTAGATGTTAATGACTAAAGTCTGAACAGTAGAGTAAAAGTGTGACTTCACCAGCTAACGATGTTTGCCCACTACTCAATAGATGGGAATATTGATACGACTTTACTATGGGAATATTGCCACGTAATGGTGTGACCACCAGCTAATGATGGTTGCCCACTACTCAATAGATGGGAATATTGAGAAGACTTTACTATGGGAATATTGTTGAGTAAAAGTGTGATTTCACCAGCTAATGATGGTTGCCCACTGCTCAATAGATGGGAATATTGATACGACTTTACTATGGGAATATTGTCACGTAAAGGTGTTACCACCAGCTAACGATGGTTGCCCACTACTCAATAGATGGGAATATTGATACGACTTTACTGTGGGAATATTGCCACGTAATGGTGTGACCACCAGCTAATGATGGTTGCCCATTACTCAATAGATAGGAATACTGACACGACTTTACAATGGGAATATTGTCACGTAAAGGTGTTACCACCAGCTAACGATGTTTGCCCACTACTCAATAGATGGGAATATTGATACGACTTTACTATGGGAATATTGTCTAGTAAAAGTGTGACTTCACCAGCTAACGATGGTTGCCCACTACTCAATAGATGGGAATATTGACACGACTTTACTATGGGAATATTGTCGAGTAATAGTGTGACTTCACCAGCTAACGATGGTTGCACACTACTCAATAGATGGGAATATTGATACGACTTTACTATGGGAATATTGTCGAGTAAAAGTGTTACTTCACCAGCTAACGATGGTTGCCCACTACTCAATAGATGGGAATATTGTAACGACTTTACAATGGGAATATTGTCACGTAAAGGTGTTACCACCAGCTAACGATGGTTGCCCACTACTCAATAGATGGGAATATTGACATGACTTTACCATGGGAATATTTGTCACGTAAAGGTGTGACCACCAACTATCAATGTTTGCCCACTACTCAATAGATGAGAATACTGTCACGATTTTATTATGGGAAAATTGTTGTGGCTGAGACTTCACAGTTGTCACAGTCGCGGATTTGCTATGGGAATCCTCTGTTTGAGAATTCGACAGTTGAATTCTTACTCTGTTATTCTCACAATAAACCCCTGTGTGCTGCTTTCAACTGATCAATATGTATCAATAACGACTTTTTTCAGAGCTTCCATTAAACAACACTGTATAAATCAGTGGAGTTGAAAAGTACAGCAAAACAAAAAATACTGTCAAAACAGGGCAAAAACAGCGAAATGAGTCAAAAATGCCCAATATAATAAATACCCCCTTCAATCTAAAATAATATTTTAGAAATATTTTGCTGTTTTTGGTTCAGTTTTTCTTTGTATTATCTTTATTCCCATGTCAATGTAAAAAGTCTACATTGCTTTGTGGCTTCGTTCTTTCTGTGCCCAATGTACATTGCCGCTATATTTTATAAACTGGCACAATCAAGAGCTGAATCTAAGCAATGAGAATTGCTAGTTTACTAACAGTGCTTATCAAGTGTTAAAATAGGTTTAAAGGTGTAAATGTATTTTATTTTCTCTAATATGTGATGTCTAATATACCCCTTTCTGTAATCTAAAGGGATATTAAAAGTAACCTCGGAGTTCCATGCCCTGTATAACATGGCTTTGTGCTGTTATATGGTCATGGAAATCTGCAGCATCTATTAATATCCTCACAGATTACAACAAAGGGTAAGTTATTCTCTATTAAAATATCCTATCTTTTTACTTTTGCTTTCTATAAATGTTGTTGTAATCAGAAAACTTTGGTAAGTATTTATTGTGTGTATTCTTACAGCACCAACATTTTCCAAATTGCAGCGTTTAACCATTCACTTTAGTCACTGCCCCTGTGGAGCTTACAATCTAGTTTTCCTTCACAATCACACACAGACTAAGGACAATTTAATCAGGATCCAATTAATCCAGTATCTTTTTGGATAGTGTATCCAGAAACCCACACAAGTAGCAGGGTAAACCACTGAGTAGTTGCACTTCTGGGCAGGGACCTCCAACCTCTTGTGTCAACCGCAACCTAGCTCTTAAAGGGAAGTATCCTTGTGATATTATACTTTTATTGTTTAATGCACTTTTCCCTTGTCTGTATTGTACTTGTATTGCTGAATTGTACAGCGCTGTGTAAATTTGTGATGCTTTATACATAAAATTATACATACATACATACAGTACTTACAGAGCTTTGGAGAGGTTTGGATTTAGCTTTGTTTAGACTGTAAGCTTATCATCCCAAATCATATGTTTATAGTTGTAAATGACAGTAATATTTTATATATAGTATTAAAGGCATCTGCAATCTCACAGACAATAAGGCAAAGAATTCTCTGCCTGTAGTATCTATTGTGCTTACACCATTTTGTATTTGTGTATCTGGGTCTTTAACAAAAAGTAATGACGTCTTCCTGTAATTATAATACAATATAATAGAAGCACTTCCATTTACAAACCATTTATTTTACAGCTAATATCTTAATAAAGAAGCATCAGTTTTAGTTGCTCTGAAATGCTAGTACAATAAAATATATGGTTTATTAACAAAATCCCAGGGGTGCTGTAGATAATTGCTTCTGCCTCCTAGTTGACTCCTTTGTATGATATCTTCAATTCCTCAGCAAGCTACAGTGGTTGCACCACTTTGAAGTATAACCAAAACCACTGGAACCCTGTAGTTATGACCATTCTTCGGATCGGACTATTGCAGCTGTTGAACGTTCAACTAATCATTAATTATTTTCTTTACAGAACAGGAATCAGCCTTCAAAATCCCACAGGAACCAGGTGGTCTCAACAGGATTCTTGCAGCAACTTTAAACACGTCAGTTATGATTCTGGAATCTTATGGGTCTTAACCAAGACAGGAAGCATCATTAAATGTGCAGTATCTTAATCTACAGACTGAGGGAGTTATTCACTAAAGTCCGAATTGTTGCGTATAGGTGTGAATTCGCCAGCTAAAGACAGTCGCAATAGACTGCTACTGTCGCAGTCGCGTCTGTATAATGAGAATATTGTCGCAGTCGTAACTTTATTGTGGGAAAATTGTCATAATAGTAATATTACAAATTGTTGCGACTTTACAATGGGAAAATTGCCGCGGATTTGCAATGGGAATCTGCAGCTTGAGAACTTGACAGTGGAATTCGCACCTTAGTGAATAACCCCCTGAATCACTTGTAATACCAAGAGAAATATAAACCTCTATAACTATTCACTCTGAGCTGTAATAGGTTGAGGGCGGCCCATCCACATTCTATTCTCCATTATAGATTTGAGTGATTGTTAATAATATAAAAGACCTCTAAAGAAGATTTTACCGAGGATTTTTATTGCTAATCTATTTGCATTGTATTTAAAAAAAGTGTCGCTGATATATTTTGTTGAATGCAAGCTCGGTGCTCTTTAGCCTTCAGCCCTTAGTAAACTTTGACATCATCAATGAAAAATCTGTCAATGTTATATTCTGATGTCACACTGCCCAGTCTGGTTTCTCCCTGGTCACGTCATACTATCTTACTTTATATATTATTATATATTGGATACTATCATCCAGTATCAATAAGGAAATAAATAAGAAGGGCTATAACGATGCTAAAACACAACTTTTGCCAAACAGGGTTCAAGCAGATAATGACTGGATACGATAGTTATATACAGCTGGAGGTAATACAAAAAGAAATGACCATTAAATTACAACCAATGTTACATACGGACAGCATTCTAAAATATATTATTTACAGCCCTATCCCTTCTTCCCTTCCGTCGACTGTCAGGCGAAATATATTAAACTCGGAAAAGCTCATTTTCTCTTTTGCGAGTTTAATCGGGCGAACACTCGAAGTTTCTCGCGGTAAGTATTGCGAGATTTGTTTTGATCGATGCTTACCGAGAGAAACTTTTTCCATTGAATATATCCATGGAAAAAGGAACTATACTTTACATTAGTGTAGCCATACTTTACATTAGTGTAGTTTTACTTTACATTAGTGTATCCATACTTTACATTAGCGTAGTTATACTTTACATTAGTGTAGTTATACTTTACATTAGTGTAGCCATACTTTACATTAGTGTAGCTATACTTTACATTAGTGTATTATGGCTACCCTTTCCATGGAAATATTCAGTGGAAAAAGTTTCTCTCGGTAAGTATGAATCTAAACAAATCTCGCAATACTTACCGCGAGAAACTTCGGGTGTTCACCCGATTAAACTCGGAAAAGAGAAAATGAGCTTTTCTGAGTTTAATAAATTTCATGCAAACACATCACTTTTTTTTCGGTGTGTGATCGCAACTGTTAAATTCCTATTGAAACCAATCTAGTCACATAATATATGCCGCTCTCAATACGTGCAAAGAAATAGCGCAGGTAGCATTCTAGCATAATACGCTCTTAATGGAACACTAATGTGAACACTTTTCTTCCATTTGCATTGTTCTCTACGGAGATTCACTGGCGTTTATTATTAGTGTATTTTAGCCAGAGATTTTTTATTAAAAATGCGCTGCGAACAATACGCTCTCTTGAACCTAGCCTAAGTAATCGTGAATGTATAAAAGTGATAGATGGGAATAGACTTACTGGAGCCTTAATATCAGATAAGAAGATAGACTGGGAAACCAGGTGTCCTGCTTCAAACGACATGTAACAGGATACAGTCATCAGATACAATGATTTAGTCAAACACAGATAATTAACAGTATGATATAGTTAAAACATGGCTTGATTCCACATATGACTGGGTCATTGATATAAATGGCTTAAATGTTCTTTAGGAGGGATAGGGAAAACAGAAAAGGTGGAGGAGATAATATTCTCATTATAACGCGACTGCGACAGAACAGCCTATTGCGACTGACTTTATCTGGCAAATTCGCACCTATACGTAACAATTCAGACTTAATTGAATAACCCCCTGAGTTTAAAATAAGACATAGTAGATGGCATCTACGTAGAAGCATTATGGGAATAAAAACAAACCTGCTATAGGCATTTGTTATAGACCCCTTAAATAATGGAGATGATAGAGAATAAGCTCCTTATACAGAGTGAAATAATCTGCACAGGCTGGCACAGTGGTGGTAATAAGGAATTTTATCCAGATATAGGGGGTTATTCTCTAAGGCTAGGTTCACACTAGCGTATTGTGCGCAGTAATCTCCAGCAAAAATATGCTATGAAAAAACACCAGAGAAAATCCATAGAGAACAATGCTAATGGAAGAAAAGTGTTCACACTAGGATATCCTGCGCTTATTACGCTAGAACGCTACCTGCTCTATTTCTTTGAGTGCATGGAACGCATCGTATTTTATGTGACTAAATTAGTTTCAATAGGAATTTAACAATTGCGATCACACACAGTGTAAAAATGTGCTGCGTTTTCAAACACATGGCATTTTGTAATAGCAAATAAATTGCAGGGGAAAAAAACGCCTATGAAAATTCACCTATAAAGAAAATCCTTTTCAAATTAGGAATTGATTCAGCTGAATCCAAGTGAAAGTAGAAAACATTAGAGGACATTTTTCTGTATTGTCAGTATTCGATTAGCAGCGACTGAAAGGACAATACAGAAAAATGTACTCTAATGTATCTAATGTAACAATGAAGAAATTAATACAAATATCTATATAACAGTGACCATAAAATTATCTATTCTTATTTCAGTCAGGCAAAAATACAAAATTTACAGACATATTTCTAAAGAATATAACCCCCAATTGTATTAGAAACAAAAATGGCAAGACAAGGTCTAAGTAAATCCCCTAAAAATGATAACTGTGTTAGTCACTGATGACAAGAAAAAGACTTACTGAATTTATTTTTCACTTCTGTGTTTTCAAAACTCCATTGATGAAACCATAGATTGGCAGGAGTGGTTGATTGTGGATTTGATCAAAAGAAGATTAGACGTCTGTTGTGTAAACTAGAGTCCATTGGTTTGGAAAATGTTGTTTGTAAAGGAACTGGAAAGTGGATAAAATGCAGTTCCAGAGAGTTATGGTCAATAATTGTTACTCTGAATGATCCGCTGTTATAAGTGGTGCGCCCCCAGGGCTCAGTTTAAAAACCATTTTTGTTGAATTTATTTATAAATCATATAGAACTTGGGATACAAAATACTGTTTTGTTTTTGCAGGTGATATAAATCTTTGTGATGAAATATAAATTAGACTGAAAGTGGACAAATGGAAAGTTATGTATCTGGGGGATCAATATTGGTAGCATCATACACCTCGGGGGTGGGAAAACTAAGTGAAACTATATGGAAAACTAAGTGAAAGTATAATGGTGAGGGATCTGGGAATACTGGTGGACTGTAGACTGAGCAATAGTGTGCAATGCCAATCTGCAGGTACCAAAGCTAGCAAGGTACGTTCTTGAATGAGTTGAGGGATTGATCCATGAGAAAGGATTATTATTTTGCCTCTGTGGAATTCTCTGGTAAGGCCTCACCTTGAATATAAAGACCGATTCTGGACACCATTACACAAAAAGGATGTAATGGAGCTGGAAAGAAGAGAGAAGAGCAACAAAATAATAAGGCAAATGGAGAATCATAGCTTACGAGGACAGAATTAAAGAATTAAACCTATTTAGCTTTGAGAAAAGGTGACTAAGGAGAGATATGATCACCCTGTATAAATATATATAAGAGATAATAATATAAATATATCAGAGATTATAAGAGATATTGTGATAAGCTGTTCACTTTCAGGACAACATAAAAGGCACACAGGCATCTCCTGAGGCTGGAAGAAAACAGTTGTTCATGTCTAGCTGTGAAAAGGGTTCTTTGGGGCTGTGAAATGGTGGAATAGGTTTCCTCAGTAACTGGTTCTAGCAAAATCTCTGGAGAGCTTCAAAAAAGGTTTGGATAATTATTTTAAAAAAATAACATCAAGCCTCATATCATTTATTGGTAATATTTAGTAGCATGTTGAGAAAGTCCAATCACCTCTTGGGATCAAGATGGATTTTTTCCCTATGGCAAAGCAAATTTGGTCCAAGCTTTTAATGAGCTTTTCACCTTCCCTTGAACCAACAAAAGTACTGTATACTAGGGTTTATTAGCCTTTTTTTTTTCTCATTATGTAGATTGAACATGAAGAACATGTTTCTTTTTTCAACTTTAATAACTATATAATTATGTAACTCTGTAACTATAATCTATAACCTGAGATCCAGGGAGTCAGCAGTGCAGGAAGCCATTGAAGATTTGGCTGATTACAGAGATACATAGAGCAGGGATCAGCTGCGGAGGTTTAGCTACAACTAAATATCTCTTGACCTTTGGATTGTGGACAGATTGTCCTGCTGGGACAGGGGCTCACCCAGCAGGCCAGCCTGATATTGATAAGACCTCCTCTTTCACTGTCTGCGTCACATGACATATGACATGCTAGCACCGGGGGGAGGCTCCAGATGGGCTCTTCAACCCCAGTCCAGCGATGCTTTTGAATGTTGCTGGGAACTGCAGTTCAACAATAGCCACAGCTAAAATATTTGAAGTACTGGGAGAGAGTATTTTATTGGTATTGGGAGTTGGTGACAACAGGGCAGTAACTTATGTATCATGTCAATGTAACTGTTGCCAGCGTGTCTCATTTGTGTGTAAAAACAGCAAAATGGATGCCTTTTACTACTAGGAAAATAATGTAGGGGCTCATAATTTCTCCATGGTGAGTCAGATCTCAATGCTTTAAGTTTTATTGTCTTCGTCTCTATCGATTTTTAAGGGAGTAAAACAAAGTTTAGCTGCTCTTCAATTAATTCAACATATGAAATTTCAAAATATGCCGCCTATTATTACACTTGCATATAACCTCAAGAATAACTTTAACTTGTTTCTTCAATTCTTCATCTAAATCAGGGCAAGAGTTTCCTGGTGGAACATTTCAACAAAAAGGAAAATAATGTATTCCAATGATGTTCTAGGCTTAATAACATTAATGAATTAAACCTCATTGGCTCTTAAAATAACACTGCAACAATGGGTAGTTTGTCAGTCAAACGACATAAATCCATTCAACCTAGATAAATACTTACTGAAAGAACAAATAAAAAGAATCCAGATAACTCACTGCACAATCCGTTCGTAAGGTCTAAATGACTTTTCATGCAGGATACATCAAAATTTGAACTTCATCAATCAAATAATGTACTTTCATAGTTGCTAATATCCCTGGACTTCATGTGTGGATATTTCCTATGAGTATTAAGGGTTTTGCAGGCTATATGTGCAACAATTGCTACTAAAATCATGAAGTTCAAAGAAATGATTTGTATCAACAGTTGTAGATGCATTGCATCCCCAGATTTTGTTGTTCTTTATTTAGGAGCGATTTTTTTTATAACCCTCTAACACTGAAAGTCCAAAATTGGTTTGACACCATGGGCTTTAGTTATGGCTCCAAAACTTTATAGTTAGAAATAATGAGCTATTTGTGAATAAACTATACAACCTTCAATCAAATATACAACCTTCTGAGACTCTTGGATCTTCACTGTGAACATGTGATACTAAACACAATAAATATAATAATAGTATAATATAATAGTAAATAATAATAGTAATAAGGAGGGTAATGGTGATAAGGAAAGATTCTTGGAGTGGTCCAGTGTATAAGAACTTGATCCATGTGAGACTATGATAATTAGCCCCTTGTTCTTTGCAAATTAATAGGGAAAAGTGATGAGGTTTTGGACTCAATCCAAATTGGAATTATCTGTCTGTTTCTCCAGAAGGGATTTCATCATGTAGAAGTCATGCAGGCGTCTTGTACTGAAGCGTTATAGACAAACTTGCTGATGAACAACAATAACTGAAGGCTTACTAGAAGAGTATTATTACATTGATTCTTTAAAGACAGTAGCTTGCAGGAAATGCTGACATGGTCAATAAGGAAATCTCCTAAGTCCTTACCACTAGATGAGGGTAGATTATACTGCCCCAGAGTGAATAGTCAAGATGGCTATCTGGACCAGATAATGCTAGACAAACAGCACAGTACAATTATGATTGTAACACCATCTCAGCATTATCTATATTTGAAAAATATCCCTCTTAACTTATATCAAGAATTTCTTTGAAACAGCCAGGTTCATAAACTGTCCACCATGGACCCCAGTGCAAAACCAACACAGCAAATTAATTTGTTCATCCACATGCTGAAAGGGGGGTCCACTGCAAGCTGAAACCTCAGACAGTGGCTGATGCAGGCACCCCCTACCTACAGCAAGAGTGTACAGCAGCCCAGGTTACTAAAACAGGAGGACAGTTAGTAGTGTCTCATCTGCAATGGGCCAGGTCATGGACTAGATCCAGAATCTAATAATCCCTCTGCATTAAATTTTGTCATAATTTGTATGTATATGTATGATTTCACAGCAAAACAGATAAACAAAACACTGATAATGGAGCACTAATCAGGGGTTAATTTGCACTGTTATAAATGTTATATTTTAACATATTCTCCAAAAAGGGAAGACTAGTACTAACATTATATCATAGTTTATTCTAGCCTTAAACTCTGAACCCTAATAAAATACACAGTGCACTCTCAGGCTAGCATTACATTAAAGACAAATAGCAAAACTACTTATCCAGGATTAACCCACTTATTTGGCAGTGCTTAATTTCAGAAAAAGTGGTTTGGTGTTGCTATCTGCTTCCCTTCTTCACTATCTATCAGTGGCAGTGCCCCAATCCTCCTCTGGTACCTGCTGGCTGGCCTTGTCACCAGTGCAGAGTCAATCACATAGAATGGATAGTGCACCAGTGACATCACTAGTGATAGCCAATCAGAAGACAGTAGGCAATGCAATGCTAATATCACCATTAAGAGGGAACACCTCTGTCTCGCTGCTCCCTCCTGGAAAGTTGTGAGGCATAAAACATTTCTTTTTGTGGTGCAGGGCAGTTTAAATTTATAGATTGATCTTTCTACTAGCTCTTTTATGCTAAATTTCAAAGATGAACATTTTCCACATTTCATTTGGGTTGGCATGATTCTAATAGTTGATCCGACACTCGCATCCCTATTCATCACAGAGGAATTACAAAGGAATTGGCTATAACTTAGATTTTTATGAATTTACTTGGATGTGTTTTTTATCTATAATTTACTTTAACATTTCATCCTAGTTGATGCATGAAATTAGCAGTAAAATTGCAGCAGTAACATAGAAATATTCCAGTAAGTTTATTCAATATGTTTGGTCAAATATATGCAAACACTTATAAACAAACTCAGTCGCAAAAATTCATAGACGTGTATTCATTGCTTGTTAACTCAGAAGGTTATTAGGTCATTTTGAACATATTGTTTAGTAAGTAATCGTGAATGTATAAAAGTGATAGATGGGAATAGACTGGAGCCTTAATATCAGATAAGAAGATAGACTGGGAAACAAGGTGTCCTGCTTCAAACAACATTTAAAAGGATACAGTCATCAGATAAAATGATTTAGTCAAGCGCAAATAATTAAGAGTATGATTTACTTGAAACATGGCTTGATTCCACATTTCCCTGAGTCATTAATATAAATGGCTAAATGTTCGGAGGGACTGGATGAACAGAAAAGGTGGAGGAGTCTGTATACTAAACATGATATAAGAGTGAGTGTAAAAGAGGACATATTAGATGGTTTAAGAAGCATTATGGGAATAAAACAAACCAGCTAACTATAGATATTGGTTATAGACCCCTCAAATAACAGAATAGGTCGAGTTTCAGCCTGATGAAGAGTGGTTTCGCCCCTTGAAATGTAGCAGCACCTGTACCTAGCACCTCTGGTGGAATAATTCAGGTTATACACTAGATCGTGCATAGTGTGTGCATATTCATCTCAATAAAATGCTAACCTTATAGTATAACATTTGGAAAAGGGCACCTAGCCCAAAACATGTCATGTACAAATAAATCGCTTTGTTATAGCCACGCTACTTGGAGCTGCGTCACTTCACTCCATATATATTTTAGTCACATAACGCAGAGCACTCAAACGGAAGCATTATTGAGCAGGAGTCGTGTAGGCAGTGCTACCTTGCTACCAGAGAAGTACATAGAGATAATCTGATAGTTATCAAAAATAGAGTTACACCCATGGCTATAGGTTGTGCATCAGCCTAAACCCTTATTTCTTACATTTTACCTATTCTTATGACTAATAGAGGTAAAGGAAAGGGGATGGGGTCTTACCAACCATTCCTGCTCCTTATACAGAGTGGGAGTATGATTTACCTATGGACCACTGCAAAATATTTTGAGCATTCTCGCCTACCTCTTTGGGTAATAGAGTAGGGGAAAGGGATGTTTTACTAGTGGAGTTGAAGTTTTTATGTTGGTACTTCCCCTATCCTTGTGCTTAGGGTGGGGGCACGGAGTCCTATGGATCCAACATAAAATTTCACAATACCCCCTACCTTATCAGTCATTAGTAGTCAGGGGAAGGGTGATATGGGTTCCCTTCCATGACACACGTCTCGCTATCCCAAGGGGAAAAAAAATAATGAACTTTTTTGCCTTGAATACAATACTGAAAACCCAAACAGTTGGCAAACTGGTCCATGAAACCAAACAAAAAAAGATGCTCTTCTCCATCCCTGGTGCTTAAATAACTGATTCTAGAGCAACCAACTATTATCCAATTTATAATATACACTCTGGGGTGTTATCTGCCTTGGAAACACATGGAGACAATCTTTAACTTTTCCAAAATAGCTTTACATAAACCATAGTGAATTTTGTTCAGGACAGACTGCTCCACCAGTCATGGTGTACAGAACAATAAAGGACAAGCAATGCTAACTGTCTGGAAAGGAGGCATTATTGTATAATAAATTGCCTGGTAGCCTCAGCTTTTGTTAAATGATATATCACTTTTTAATTTGTCTGTTTTTGCACTGACCATGAACAACCCAAGCAGTAGTTTTAAAAAGTGACAGTAATTTAAAAAAGTAATTAATCCCAGCCTTTTAATCCATTGTACAATCTATCTGGCAATATGTTACTTTGTCTCTGCCAGATAGGTGCATCCTTTATGTTCCAAAACTCACTTTCTTCTATCTAAATAAGGTGGGAGGAGCCTCCATCTCTGTATAAATGAGGAAGTCTTTCCAGGCAAGATAACCATCTCTCCTGGAGAAACCTCAAGACATCATGCTTCCCATCATCTGCATATTCCTGCTCTACAAGGCAGCCTCTGCGGGTAATACATATTTATAGACTTTGTAGATTTATGGCGCCAGACAACATCAGACAGAAGGTGAAAACACTGTTTGAATCCTTAATTTTTAGGTGGGTAGAGATCAAGGTGCAAAAATAATAAGATACTGTTATTTGTTCTTTTTGCTTCTCTACACGATGATTGGTGATGATGAGCCAATCTGTCCTGAGGAAAAAAAGTAGGGAACAGACTGCTATGACGCATTTGTAATTTCACTGATTCGTATATATGTACTTATCCAGTGACAAATAAATAAATCTAATCTAATCTGTTGACCAGGGGTAGATTGGAAAGGAGCAGACTGCCCCGGGATGATTAGATGACCAACATGAGACAGGCCATCAATGAAAAAAAAGAGTAGACCAGTCGAGTCCAGTCTGTCTTGGAGAACAGTAGAACCATCAGGACAAAACAGTTTTTGGGTTGGAGTTGGGTAGAACACATTGCTTTTTAGGTAGTAGAGGAAAGTTGCACTGTGTAATTTAAGGCAGATATTCAAATGCAGCACTTGTTAAAATTAGAAGGATGAGTATAGTCTTATATTATTAGAGGGATGAGTACTGTAGTATTATATGATTACAGGGATGAGTACTGTAGGATATGATTAGAGAGATGAGTACTGTAGTATTATATTATTAGAGGGGTGAGTACTGTGAGCAGTGTGATGGCTCAGCGTTTATCACTGCTGCCTTGCAGCACTGAGGTTCTAGGTTCAATTCCACCCTGGAGTCCATCAGCATGGAGTTTGATATTAGCAGTGGAAGCAATGTGCTTTGTTAAAGAGCAGAGTTAAAAATCACCGTAAGACAGTGCACAGAAGCAACAGGATTCATAATGATGTCATAAACTGAGGTGGAAAAGGTGGGAGCAGACCAGGTTTAGGTGGGAAAATAATCATTTCAGTGTTTTGGAGCTTCAGTAAGAAACTGACAGTAAACTGCAAAGCAAGGCAATTAGTAAACAAGATATACTGCAAAAAGCAACACAGTAACACACCAAAACGTTTTGGTTCCTTTAATGAGAATTTATTGCAACTGGGGAATATTATAATATTCCAACTAAATACTTACTTGGATTTGTCTTAAAAAAAACACTTATTAAAGGAAACCTAAAGGCTCGTACATCTCAGGGCGATTCTTTCAGGGGGGCTTAAAGGTCAATTATAGGCTTGTTTCATCTAGGGATTAGGAATGGGGTTGCTACTAAATAATAGTGCAGTTAGGCTCCAGCGCTACCCCTGCTCTTTGCTGCACTGCCGAAATGAACTTCTCTATTTAGCTACAGTGGTCCTC
>WMED01002482.1:3873-20999 GCA_019650415.1 Pipa parva
GCGGACATCAGCGAGTGCATTAAAGGGATTCCAGTCTCGGCGAGAGCAAAGAGTTGCCTCGCCGAGACTGGAATCCCTTTAATGCGCTCGCTGATGCCCACGTGCATGACATCAGCGAGCGCAGATCAGTCAGTCCGAAGTGAGGCGAACACTCCGCACCTCACTTCGGACTATCCTGAATTCCCCCCTTTGTGTCTATTAACTGCGAATGCAACAACAATTTTAAAATTTATCATGTATCAAAGTGACAATTTGCCAAGACATAACGGGCGTGAATTTGCCGATTTGCATTTCCCAAATGAAAGTGGTGATTTGGGGAACATACAGTGGGGTTCCTGTTACTTCTCTGGTGATATTTCACTCAAAATGATTTAAAAAAATGTGACGACCAAGTGCCAGCCCAGCATGCATTAGAAATTGTCAGACATTAAAATGAGTGTAAAAGCAATTGCAACTTATGCAATATTTTTCTTGTAACAATACTGAAGACCAAAGCATGTCAAAATAGTTCATTGCTTTGTTATTATATTTCATGCCTTTTGAAAAATATAGTTATGGCAACAATGCCATTTTTGCCATTTAATCGTCAATTAGCCAGATCCATGTTGAGTATGAAAACACTTTGCTACATAACACTTACTAATTGATAAATTTGTTACAGTACACCACCTCTACTATTCATCTATGATCAGAAAGTATTGTATGAAAATGTGCTTCATTCCAGTGACAATGCATTAGACTCAGTAGGGCTGAAGTGGGCCTGACCAGCTGCTTCAAAGGTTTAAAAGTAAACAGGGATTTCACCTCCACTGATATCACCAGGAGAATACCTACTAGCAATGTGAAAGCCATATAATAGGGTGAATAGGAGGACATATATGGTGGAATGTGCTTTGTAACCTATCAGAATAAATGTACTTGGTCTACCAAGGCCTGAGCTCATTTGCATGCACAACCTCTTTGAGGCTTTACTAAATGTAGTAAATACCAATAGACATGGTGAACCTGTTATTTCCCAGTTGGATATAATTAATATTGGACAATACTCAGTACTGTATATAATTTAAATGTATGTTCCATAGACTTTTTAAATTGGGACTTTATCTATAGCATCTTGTTTATTTGTTTTTAATGCGCTAAATGCTGCTGTTTTGTGAGGATATGTTAATTGAACATCATGTAGCTTTAATGGCCTGTTACATGTGATGACGTATATAGCTGTATTAGTTGAACAGCACATTTTTATGAAGAAGCAGTGGGGAGATCCTGTTTGAATATAATTGTGTTGTTTAAAATATGGATTGTTTAATAAATGCTGGAATCAGTGCATCTGGGCTATATTGTATAAAGGCTCTTAACAAGTGTTTTTTAATTTTGCCATATACTGTATACATATGTGTGTGTTACACGTGGAATAAAATCAGTGTAAAATCAGAGAGTCACTGCACAAAGGATTAAAGAGAATAATGAATAAATGAATTTTCCAGGAGAGATCGATATATAGATCTATAATAGGGGTCGGCAACCTATGGCTCTCTCAGTCTAAAAGGTTGCCGACCCCTGATCCATAACATTACAAGATGATAACATACAAAATACTGTCTAAAAGCTGCATGTAACATATGCCATTAATGGGGGCTGGTTAAGGGATTCATTAGCCACATTAATTCAATGGAAACCCTGCAAACCCTCACCCCATGCAATGTCATCAAAACCTTCTGAAAACCTTCGTCCATTTATTGCGCTCATAGTCTGATCCCAACTTGGAACCAAAATTAGGAATTTTCCCTGGTGAAGTGGGAGTGGCAACAAGCTGACATAGACCTGAAACTGTTCTCATACGTGATTTCTATTATACAGATACTTCATCTTCTGGTGTATTCCCAGATAGGGACCCTAGGAGAGGGAAATTGTGGAGGGGAGGAGGAGAGTGGGAGTGCCCACCCCCTTGTTGACATCGATGCAAGCAGAGCAGAAAAGATAATCACAACCATGTTTGTGATCCCTTGAAAAATAACTAAGAGTGTCAATCCATGGCAAATTATACTATGCAGACAATACATTGGTCTTTTTTTATTTATTATTATTTAAGTTTTGGAACAATATATACATTTTATACGCAGATGATTTGGGAAAACTGATTGTAAAATTAGCAACATTTATCAAATTAAAAGTAGCAGTTTGATTTTGTCCATTTTATCTTTAAAGCATTAATGGTTGATTAACATTTGCAAAAATGATTTCCGTGCTGTAAATCCCAGTGGTTGCTAAAAAAGATGATTGTAACATGCAGAGGTGTGTTCTGAATCAAAGAAAGCTGGAGATGATTCTTTAGGATTCCTAACTTTTCACAGAAAATTTTACTATTAATTGTGTTAATGATGTTTGTTTGTTTTTTTGACTGGGTTGATAGCAAAAAGAATATAGTAAAATTATATTCTCTAAGGCAGGGGTCAGCAACCTATGGCTCTTGAGTCAGACATGGCTCTTTTGATGGCCATATCTGGCTCTTTCACTATAATGAGTGGTACAAGCACTGCTCATTACAGTCTGCCAGCAAGCGCTGTAGAGAGAAAGCTCTCTCAGTGCTTCTGGGTTGCTAGCCTATTCTGAGCCGCTGACGTCAACGCAAGTCCGGATTGCTAGCAGCTCCGGATTCAAAAGGGCTGAGAGAGCCGAACGTATATGGCTCCCTCAGCCAAAAAGGTTGCCGACCCCTGCTCTAAGGTTTACATTAAGGATGTGCAGTTAACATTCAGATTATTCCAACAAAATCTGACACTGCTGATCTGAAGCAGGTTAACATTTTGTTGAATTATCTAAAAAGTGAACTAAAAGTCAAGTTTGACTAAAGTCAAATATGAAACACATATAGCATCAGATCAGGGGTTTATGTATAGGGGTGTGGCAGTACATACCACACCAGGGCCCAGGGACCTAAGGAGGTTCCCACTTTGTAGAAAACATTGTATATTATATCAAAGACCTAAGGGAAATTGCAGTATTACACAGCCATCAAATATCCCAGGAAGCGGGATAAAGAAAACAGTAATAATTGAGGGGTGTGGCTATTTGGACAGGAAGACAAGGGATCCCAAATCAAAGTCTCCACCGCGGCCCACTCATTTATAGTTACACCACTGCATCAGATTTGTTTGCTTGGATTTATTTCAAACAGTAATACAGCAACGAACCTCTAAGAGAATCTTTGAAATCTTTGAAAAGTATTCAGTACTTTGTCCTTCCAGCCTGACTCAGAAATGGAATGTACTGCTTTGGTTAATGCACAATCTCTAGCCCCAATTCATTTTATAACCCTTTGTTGTTAGAAAGAGATTTAAGATGGCCTGTATAATAAAATTCAGTATTGAATTTATTGAATTGGTTTATTTGTGTTTGAAGCTTATTTATTTTTATTTGCTTTGATTTTGAGGAATGAATCTTTTTAATGTGGGAAGAAAGTGGGAAAGACAGAACATCTAATGGTGTAATTATGAGTCAACGACATTGTTGGAGGGGATTGAATCTAGGAAAGTAATAAATGGATGTAAATAATAAATAAAAAATAAATTCATGTAATGCCTTCTCAGTTTTAAGTGTATAATCAGAATCAGATAAAACCTACTTTGGTTTTTGGACTATAATGGTCTGATCAATGAATGGCATTTCTATCAGTGTTAGAAATGAGTTTATGATCTGTTTATTTCCTTTACTATAAAATGAAAGAGAAAATCATAATGATTATGTGTGGCAAACCAACATAACCTTGATGTTTTGCAGATATACAGTACATTCATCTAGATACCTTTGCATTATGCTGACTCCCTTGCTCCTGCTATTCTCCCATCATGTTCCCAGAAAAAATGTAAGCTTCATTTTTGGGAAGGAGATTTTTTTTTTTAATCTCATACGTTACCAATAAAAACTGCAAAATGAAAATAAGAATATCATCTTTCTGTCTGATGGCAATGTTATTTGTGACTATAAGCAGTGACATAGGTAACTGCAATGCCCAAATTTTATTGATTATTCACCCGCAAATGCCACAGGATTATACATAAATTGGTTACATTAAGCAAGGCCTACCTTAGACGAAAGGTTAATGTAATCTATATATTATCCGAGTAGCCGAAGTCTTAAAATTCCTAACACGTTATCAATAAGGTTAACCATACCTGGAATTATATTATGACTTGAAAAGAGTGCTTAGGTTGATACAGATGGAGGAAATGTATGATACAAAAGGGTTTAATGAAGAATGAAGAAGACAATGGATAGGGTAATGCAATAATAAAACAAAATATAAAGATGAAAACTGAGAAACAAAATGGGATTGGAAAGAATATTCCCCCACAACACTCAATTGACAGCTTGTCTATATGAACCCCTGGTAAAATAGCCAAAAGTATTGTTACTCATTTTAACTGCCCTAATTAACAGATACTGAACCTCAAATATAAATTCACTAAATTGTACTTCACTTAAAGAAAAAAACAACAAGTAAAATAAGTGCAAATCTAATGGGGTCCCAGCATTGTTGATGTTCCCAAAGAAAGTTATCAAAGTGATTTACTTCTTGTTACTGTGAATTGTTCAGTAGGGCGAAACTGTCTCATGCTTACAACACATGTGCTGCATTGAAGTTGCTTATGTACAATATTATCACCCTTAGACCAGATGGATAACCCACACCTTTTTTATCTGTCTGTCAACTAAAATACCCAGCATCCCAATGGCAGCTAAGGGTCACAGACTTGCATTCCCCGATTGCAAATCCCTGTTATTTTACCTCTCCAAGCAGATGCTTATGTGATTCTGTCGCTGCTCACAGTCCATCTACAGTAAGCCTGTAAAAATATTTCCTTTTTAAGTATTAATGATTAGCATCTTAGTTTATTTACATATCCAGATAGAGATATGTGAACAGTGGGAAAAAGATGTCTTCCCGCTGGACGTGCAATTCATTTTTACTGTCTGCAAACGTCTTTCATTTATTGTAAATTGCCAGAAGAAATATCAAATAAAAAAAAAATGAAATAACTGTTCTTAAGGCTTTGCTTACCTATCAATATTGCTTTTTTCCATTTAAAAACAAAACAATTTCCTATCTATTTTCATATTACTTTGGGCACTGTGGTCCAGAAAAAAAAATATATATATTTTGGCGTGCTGTGAATATAAAAATATCCATCTCTGGATTTGTGAAATAGCTGTCAAGTACAGCTGGGTACTGTTCAGTAACATCTGCTGTGTCATTTTATTCCTTCAGTAGCCACGGGCTTTTCATCTTAAACAGTCTGTGCAATCTCAAATGGAACTTATCACACCATAAAAGCCAATACATACTGTAAAATTATTTTTGACAAAATGATGGGTTTTTTTTTTCGTTTTTTTTTCAGAAATGTTATGCTTCTGTGGCGTGGTTGTAAATTAAATCAATCTAGAACATTTACATTATTTTTATCCAGATGCCCTTTGTCTTGTAAAATATTGACCCGATAATTTTTTTTTCTTTTAAAGACACCATCATGAAAATAGCCTGTTTATGAGCAACTTAAATGCAGAGAGATAGATAAAAAAAAAAACTCATTTTCCCACAATAAAACATGCTTCCTTATTACCTTGTTAAAACATTTTTATCTGTTAAATCTTTATGTCCCATTCTGTTTACTGCAAATTAAACTAGAGAATGCATTGTTGGTGGCTACGCACCCTGATTTAAAAAAAAAAATCCCAGTGACTTATTTAAATATGTCCTTAGGGGCTAGGGCAAGCTAGTGTGACAAAATATTTGCCCGTCAATAAAAGGAAAATTAATATTTTTGCAAAAAATTTTAAAAATTAAAATACATAAATAAAATGGTTTATTTTTTTCCAGATAATAATGTAGAACGATAAATGTGGAAGTTTATTTCTTGCTCTTTCTCGGATGATTTCTATTGACTTTCATGTGTAAAAAGAGTCTGTTTTTGTAATCTTTTTGTATCGCAATATCTGCTTAACCACTATTGTAGAGACTGTAGAGATTTTTAAGATATGTTGATGCTTTACAAATGCTTCTTATAGGATTATTCCCTTTCTGCTTTATGGCTGAGATTTTTAGCTAGAGATTTAGCATTAGAGCAAACTGTTTCAGAAACACATGGTTCAAGTGTTTAGCGGATTAAACTCTGTACAAAGCTGTGTATGTTTCAGTAGATGAGAACCAAAGAGAAGAAAGAATAACACAAGCAAAGCAAAACCAACTCCAATAGCTTTGGACATATTTAAGTCTAAGTATTTTCCATTTCCCAAGGTCTGCATTTTCAGTCAATACTGTCAAATGTGTATGGAATTTACAGGTATTTACTTAAAAACACAGACCTACAAAGTACAATTCCAAAGAAGGCACTGTTGTAGTAGCTTCAGCAACAGTACTCAGGGGCGTTCCTAGCCCTATTAGCATCCTGGACCTCCCACCCCTGCCACGCAACAACCCCCTGCCCCGTGCCGCCCCTCTTGCCCTGTGCCCCCCACTCATCTCCAACAACGTTCCAGCAACTCACCTCCACTGATGAGGTAAGTTGAATACGACAGCAATCCTTAGATGTTCAGGTCTTGCCGGCAGCTGCCGAATACAGCCGACAAGGCCCGAAGCAGCCAAGGAGCGCTGTCGCATTCCATTTACCTCATCAGAGGAGGTGCATTGCTGCAATGCTGTTGGAGGTGAGTGGGGGCGGCACGGGGCAGAGGGGTATCACGGGGCAGGGGGGATGTCAAACTTAGCGATGGGCGATGTAGGTGACAGCACCCCTCAAATAGATTGTGCCCTCGGCCATCGCCCACATTGCCCATCGGTAGAACCGGCCCTGACAGTACTCATCTCAGTAAATGCATGTAGAGGTAAAGAAATGTTCCACAAATGCCAAAGAGACACATAATAAACATTCCTATATTCCTCCCTTTGGTAAAATATTTTATAGCCCAGGAAATTTTCAGACTCTAATGTCTAAAATTTCTAAGCTACAAATATGACCTTATTCATAGGGTTTACTGTATAAGGTCAGAGGTATCTGCTCAATAACAATTTAGACTGATGCCTGTAAAGTTACCCTTGGAGCTAGATATCTTTATATTATTGGCAAGCTTTATCCTCCAATCAGAGAGAGGATTGAAGTAAAATAGGTAACGAGACAGTTGCAATAGATTCCAGAAAACTGAAGTATAATATACTGTGGGAAATGATTTGCTTATCTTTTAATCCGGATTCTAAGTAAGAGTTTATAGTTTTCATATTATGCATTTGGCAGCAAATGACTATACCCCTCTCCCACAATGCATAGCAGGTTTTTTGGCAGAGGTTTTGGATTCAGACTCAGATTTTTTTTTAAATTTGAGATGCCAACCTCAAATTTGTATGTATTCTTTGTCCTTATCTGATCAATACACAGTGTTTGCATTCATAAAGGCCTGCATTACCTTTACTGTCCATA
This sequence comes from Pipa parva, assembly GCA_019650415.1. Classification (NCBI taxonomy): domain Eukaryota; kingdom Metazoa; phylum Chordata; class Amphibia; order Anura; family Pipidae; genus Pipa; species Pipa parva. Next base: position 11,346 of record WMED01002482.1, read on the forward strand.
TTCTCTTCTGACCCATTCTTCTGTCTGGCAACTGTACTGCTTTGTGGGTAAAGGGGAGCAAGGGCTTCACAAACAACATGGTACCATCCAAGACATAGGGTCAGAAGGGAAGATATAGAAAAGGTAAAGACACATGTAAGCCTAGTTGGTGCATTACAACACTGTTATGGATAAGGGGAAAAGTTTGTTCTTATTTTTTAACATTTTTTTTGCCAGTTTTACTGTGCTACAGAGAGATTCTAAGTGGAGGTTTGACACTTTCAGCGAGGTTCTAAAGGTTCATTGAGGTTTGTAAAAAATCCAAGGTAAAACACTTGACATTGTATGTGTTTAGAATTCAGTTTATATCGGCTGGTGATTTTTTAGGTTATCCATCAAAATTAAAACCTGCCTTAGATGTACAGTGTTGGATTTTTGCTAAGTTGATCTGAACCACAAATCCCTAATTTACAGTGTGCATAATAACATCTGCTAATAACATCTCTTTTATAGGTAATGTTTGCATGTGAATTCACTAAAGTGAATACATTTACACTATTGATATTCTGCAAATTATTTTTTTATAAAATAAAATCATTAGTTTCTGGAGTCCAGATTGACCAAATATCAGAAGATATCAATGATTGTACTGTGATGGATATCTCAGACAACATCCAGGATGCCCCCCCTACCTTGCCATGACCATTGCACCCATAGTTAGCTCTAGAATGTCTGCTCTGATGGGAGTGGAAATGCTGTAGGAGAAGGGGGTCACAGTGCTGATCCTACCTGGGCCCAGGGATCCTTAGATATGCTTCTGATTACAAGGCACAATAGATTCTCAGCAGCGCAGTCATAATAAAAATGTTATTGTTCACAATAAATAGTTCAGTTTTAATAGTGACAAATACACCTGCAATGCCAAATTACTATCAAATCAAGTCACTCCCCACTTGATGAAGCATCAAAACTTATACTGGTTTCAGTGATTTCTAAAGTGGCAGTTACTTAGTCTGACCTATGGGGACTTCAGTAGATGCACTTTGTGGGCACTTTGCAATTGAATACTACAATTATTGTTAAATCATCTCACTAAGCACTGACTTGACAATGAACAGTTAAAGGACATTGGACATTAATTAGATACTTGGTTATGGCAATGAGCAGCATCTGGACACATTGTGATGGTGCTGGGTAACAGCAATGGAAACTCTCAGACTTAGAATGTTTTCTTTGTCTTTAGGATATGAATGTGTTGCTATTTATACCCATTTACCCGAACCTGTGCTATGTACATCTGATTCAGAGAATGCATGATTATTTGGACATATACAGTGTGTTTAGTCTAAATGATTTGGCTGAATAATAACTGAATAAATTGTGGTCTGACAGTTACTCAAGGATGTAGACAAAATAAAGATGTTGGACTGTGTAACAGAATTGCAGGTAAGAAGTAATTTAAATGCTGAATTCATTTCTGGCCATCTGGTGCCTATTAGTACAGCTCAAGTAGAGAATACAGCATCAAAGTAACACATCCCACTCCCACTTCTGTACAAAGGCAAACAAATAGCCCTAGACATGCAATTAGACCTTTTTACATTTGATTACAAGTTGGCACACCAGTACTGATAAGATCTTACCTGTCAGTGCAGCCAGTGAGGTGTGCTATAGCTTTGCTTTTGATGCTCGCTGAATCTCAATGAAGAGAAATACAAGACGATGTTCAGTAAAGCTTTACAAAATGCAGAAGAACATTGAGAGAAAATGAGCAAAGTGGCTGCACCAACCTCTTTTCTCTATGAGCATAATCATATTAATAAAAACACTGCTGTAGTTCTTCTAAATAAATGGAAACTGACAGGCCCCTGAAGAGCAGGTAAATAAAGGTCAATTGTAAAGTATCTGTCCACCCAAAACATATAAACTTGTATATATACACACACATATATATATATATATATATATATATATATATATATATATATATAAAAGCAAAGACAAGAGAGTATAGGTGGTATTCTGGGTTTCTCTACAAGTCTCTAGGAGAATGTAAGCCAATTTTCCACTGAAAAAAGTAGGACAGAGCCATCACAATTTCCTCCTTAAATGTCACAGTATGCATTAAGTTTTCTTTGATGGCATAGCAAAAGATGTATTGGTGACTAGAAAAAGATGTGGGTTTTGGCCATAATTCCCTATGCCCATTATTGTATTAGGGCAGGGGTTGGAAATCTTCGAAGAGGAGGGAGCCATTTCTCTCCCTCCTCCACCTTTGCTAATTCCATCTGGAGCCACAAAGGGGGAGGAGCAAGTACGCTCTGGATCACATGACCTTTGATGCCTCATCACAAGAGACGTCAAAGACCGGGGGCGGGTGGGAGGGAAGATCATTCAGAGCCACACACCGCGGCCAAAGAGCCAAATGTGGCTCGCGAGCCATGGTTTGCTGACCGCTGTATTAGGGCATTTAAGTGAGGGACTACCTATAAAAGTAAGATTATCAACTACATCCTCTGAGACTGCAGCTTCAAGTACACCTTCTGGTACAGATGTAGGTGGACTGCTGTGTTGGTAAAGGTAGCAGCAGACAAATGCATTACAATAAGTACTATATCTTTAGTGTTTATCCACTTTACTCAACAGTACACACTAGTTAAATGCAAAAGCAAAAAGAAAAATGACTGCTGATAATATTACTTTTTGTGGGGGCATATTATGTTTGAAGGCCATTTCAGTGCTCGGGAAAAAACTGTCTGTGTTCTGTATAGTAGGGAATCGAGGATAGTCAACAAATCATACAGAAATCTTAAGGCAAATTCTTGCAATCTCATGACTTTTTTTTCATATGTATGTATGTTTGTATGCTTGAAAACAATATGTAAAAGGTTTTGGAATAATTTCACTTTTACTTGTGAACATCTCACATTCGAGTCAATAAATCCAAAGCATTCAAGTTGCCAGGATCAGTGACCCTAAGCAACCTAAAATAAGTGCAACTATCATTGTTCTGCAGAGGATTATGAGAGTTGTAAGCAGGCCACAGTTTTATACGTATATTCTATTATATTGATTCAGGAATAAGTTCTAATAGGGACCCTAAGCAGGATAATGATAGAAGTATTCCTATTGCTATTCTTTACGTATTACTTATACATTTGTCAGAGAGATGCGCATATTTTTGGCCTGTTAGAACCGCAGCAAATGCACATCTAAGGCTGAAGCATGTTTTACTTTTGCTACATGATAATAATTTTATTACACCAAAGTAACAGTTTCACACATTACAATTCTGCCTCAAGCCAACCTACCTGATATAATTCAAAAAATGTCCCAGCCACCTTAAGCTTTACCGACACTGCAAGCAAGCAAGCAAAAATATATCTAAATGAACTCTGCTAACAGTAATATTCACTTAGAGCCTTACCTTGCTGCTGTGACTGTTAGAAAATCATGGGCCACAGGAGCTATGGCATGTGGTACAATCACAACAGACAACTGAACTGGATATAGACTTGGTGCCTGTGCAATACTTTACAGCTCTTACTAGATTACAGTTACCATTGATATGGTTCTAAGTAGAGGCTTCAGTTACTCATGTAATAATTCCTATACAAGTTTCATTTTAATTAACCTTTAATACAAGTTGTCTCTTTGTACTGTGGCTAAGGGGTGATCTAATACAAAGCAATATAGAGCTGATCATTACTTCTTTTTGTTATTCTGTATTTACCCTTCAAGATTTCATTTTTTTTTCAATCTTCTGTATTGACCAGTTTGTGCACCAACTGGAACTTCGAAATCTCATTTTTCCCCATTGAACAAAATATTATTCAGCCTGGAAAATATTTCTTTATTACTGTGCTGTATTTCTGAATCATTAATGAGACATGCTTGATTGAAGTTGGTGTGTTGGATCCATTTCCAGGAAACACTATAACAATTCAATTTTACATATACTCCCAATCAGAAGATTACAAGCGCTGTGTCTTAAACACAGTGCAAACAGAAAAAAAAAAACACTGAAAGAAGAGACCACTGGGGATTAGTCCATGAAAATTAGCCTTGAGAGAGCTTCAATATTTAAATGAGTTCATTTTAAAACATTAAAATATTGTAATTTATTCAGTGACCTAACAGTGCATTCTGTAGATATCTGTTAAAGTTATTTCAGCAGTAGCTTCTTTGATGAAAAAGATTGTTCATTTTATTTTCCTCTTTGTATACAAAATGGAAGCAAGCATTCTGAAGTTCTAACTTTAATTACAAGGACTGGTAGAGGACAGAGGAAAAAATGAAATGGATTTCTAGAAATGTGTTGGTATATAATTGTTAGACTTTCATCTTTCCATATAAAACACTAATTTAAGAGCTGTGCTTACAATGCTTTGTACAAACCATAAGCTTATGGTCTATATCATATACATATAATGATGTGAATATATCCAAAGGTGTACAAATGTGTCTAACTGTGAGGACCTTAGTAAACTGGAAATAAACATGAGTGAGGCTGTACATGTCAACGTGAGAATGTAAGGAGTGTATGTTAGTCATGTAAAGCTACCCAAAACCCATGGGAATCACTGCAAACCTGGTCTCTGCATGCTTTTCTGCCTATAACAACCAGCTTTAGCTCCACTACTCACGCATCATCAGGTCTTAAAGGCACAAGATTCTCAATGGTTCCACAAGGTCGAGCAAGGGTGCCAAACGTATCACTGTGGAAGCAAGGAAGCATAATGTAGTCGTACAGGCCAAGTCAGTAACAGATCAGATCAGATGGGGTCATTATAATGAGACAAGGAGCGTATTTGTAACCAGAAGTCAGGAACCAAGAAGTCAGAGCCAAGGGCAGGATACAGGTAAATGTGCAGGGACAAAGGGCTGGGCACAGGATCACAGGGTCAGGGCAGAGCAGGACAAGGAACACTCAAACACAGTCAAATATTTTTAGGTAATTGGGTAACGTATTGCACCAGAGAAAGGAGGATTTGAGTATTAGTGAGTATATGTGTGTGTGTGTTTCTAAGCTTAATAGTTGAAAGTGAGCTAGTGAGTGTGGGAATGTGTTTTTGAGCAAGTCTTAGTGAATAACATAATGTATGACTGGCGTAAGGCTGTGATAGATTAATAATTTTGAATGATGTGCATGTAAGGTGTCGCTGTGCATGGGTTTGGGAATTACTCTGTGTAAGACTCTTTTTTGAGAATATGAATACAATGTATGGATAAATAAGCATATTGCTTAATAGTGAGTGTGTAGGACTAGTGTTGTATATGTGAAAAAGTAAGTGATTGAATCATTAAATGAGGATATGTGAAATAAATGTGTAAGATGGAATAGAAGTGAGTGAACACCATTAAGTATAAGGATGAAATGGAACAAACAATCAGCGAGTAGTTTATAAATCTAGGGCTGGCAGGACGTTCCTTTTGATTTTTACCCAGTTATATTAAAGCCTGGAATATACTTATATAAACTATCCCTCTTCTTTCTAAAGCTACACATTTTAATGTACAGTACTGAATGCCTTAATATTCTAGGGAGGCCAAAACACATATTTAACAGCCTTACTTATCTGCAGTAAGTGAACTATATCTTCCCTCAATGACCTCCACCTTGAGTCTGGGAATATCAAGTTGATGATTTAATTCTATTTTAAAAAGTCGCATACATAAATCAAAGTACTCAGTTGATTTGAAAAAAAAAATCTATTCTCCATGGTTGTAAAATAAAGGTGTACCATATTAGTAAGTGCCACTTCCCTAGCTATAATAGTGAAAATCAGCCACTATGACTTGGATCACCCTGCTGTTTCCCAGGGTAGCTACACAAGGATCTTACAGTGCACCATTCCATTACCTCTAGGACTCTACTTCAATTTGTCTTCACCCAAGAGTGTTTAAAGGGTATGTAAATCCTGTCTATAAAAAAATCCCATAAACTTATTGTCAAGCAATATAGCAATTAAGAAATTCCGGACTCACCTCTGAATTTAGCAGGGCTCAATATCCACCTGTAACTGCTTTGTTCCTCCAAACGACTTCCCTGCTGTGTGTGGCCATGCCCCTTTCCCTGACTTCCTCTCTCCACCAGACCTCAGAGGCAGTCGAACAGCTTTCATCTGCACATGTTCAGGGTTAGGAACAGGCTTTCTATATAAGGAGAAGGGAAATGCAGTCTACACAAGAATGTGCTCTCTGAATAGTGAGTGATGTCATTTGGGAGGCAGGGCTTATTGGCACTATACAGGAAGAACCTGTAAACAGGACAGCTGTGGGAGCAGGGCTTTTTAAACATGATGTAAGCATTACTGATTCCAAAATCGTTTTTATATTTTAATGTTTAAGTTGTCTTTCTATATGTATACATATCTAATATAAATAAATAATGTTTGATTCAAATATTTCATACCCTTTAAACTGCACCTGCTTTTCCAGCATCAACTGGTTTTCAAATATACCTATCTTCTTTATCATTAGGACCAATATTTCTTTAGGAAGTAGCATGTGACCTGAAGGAAGTAGGCCAGACAGGGGCATCCAACCCAACAGCAAGGGGCATGTCTTTCCTGATTCAACACAGTCCCATCCCTAATTCCACAGAAATAGTTTTAGGAAATCAGACCTCTATGTGACACAGAATAAAATGCTAATTTGTTGGGTGGGGGAATGCTCATGATTTCAATGTATACACAAAGTGCACACAAGTAATGAAAAAAACAATAACAGTGGTGCAAAGTCCCCTATTTGGACGAATCTGAAATTGGAGTCAGAATTGGCAGCAGAAACATCATCAACCTTCGATACACAGATAATACAACCCTGCTCGCAGAGAGCGATCAGGACCTCAACTACCTTATCTGACGAGTGCAAGAGGAAAGTGAGCAAATGGGACTGTATCTGAATGTCAAAATACGAAAGTCATGACCATAGCAGGCAAGAGTACAATGAATATACAAATAAAAAATGAGGTTATTGAATCTGTTCAAGATTTCATTTTCCTTGGAGCTAAAATCAACAGCAGCAGAGAATCGACCCCTGAGATCAAGAGGTGAATCATGCTTATCAGGATTGCAATGCAGGGAATGGAAAAGATCTGGAAGAGCAAGGGTATTGCAAGGAGTGGAAACAAAAGGCAGAGTTGTCAACGCAATCGTCTTCCCTATAATGATGAACGCTTGCGAAAGCTGGAAACTTAGGAAAGCTGAGAGCATACTGGCAGACTTCCTTATATACAAAAGGAGCCTGTCACATGATCACGGCCGAAACACAGAAGAGGCGCGTTACCGCGCCGTGCGCACCCGACGTCAGCGTGCACAAGCGCGGTCACGAGAAGCAGCATGGCGTTTCCCAACGCCGGAGACAGAGCGTCGCTGAAGCACGGGCCAGTGAGTACAAACCCTAACAGGGTAAAATTACCAAACAACAACTCTCATATTTTGGCCATGTGATGTGCGCCAATTCCTTGGAAACGTCAGTGATGCTGGAAAGGTCAGTGGGAAAAAGGAGAAGATGCCACCGAAAAACAAGATGGTTCGACAATATTAAGACAACAATGAATATGCCAATTGTGAAATTGAAGGAACCAGTGAAAGAGAGAAAGGTGTGGAGAACGATGGTCCATAAAGTGACCGAGAGTTGGCTGCGACAGATATAATCATCATGTTAATAAATGCATTTTTCAGACACATTAGTGACTCCATTTTTGTACAGGATTCAGGGTGAAGCCACCTTTGTTGGTGACAATTTTTGGAGTGCTTTTGAGGATCCTCTTGTCTTTTCCTGTTGGTTTCAATATTTGTGATGTATACTTGCCATTATTCCAAACTACTCTTAGTATATAATGTTGATAGTATTTATTATTTACCAAACTGCTAATTGAAAACTAATCTCTCGTTCGAATTTGTCAAGGACAGTTGTGAAACATTTTAAGGTGACTTGTGCAGTTTGCACAAACAGATGTAAAGCCAGATGTACAAATTGCTATCTGTGTAATATTTATAACCGAGCGAGCACAGCCCTTGGTGGAAACTAAATCCAGAACTGCAGATATGCACTGTATCCCTCAGTCAGATATAAAAGAGAAAAACTGATTAAGGTTGCATGCTAATTATTTTCCTACATCAAAAATGTCTTTTTTTTTCATCTTTTTTTTTTTTTTCTCAGGTTTGGTAGAGCAGTCTGTTTCCAAAGCATTTTTTTCTCTTTGAATCTGGACATGTTTGATGTTGGCTTTTAGTAACTAATGGAGTCTTGTGAATTTAGATAAGGTTATATGTATGATGTGCTTCCAATTTGTGGAACGCGGAGATAATGCATCAAGCACAGTTTCTTCCAGAAGAAATACTCAGTAGCGGAAACTAACTCTTAAAGGAACCATGCAGTTGTCACCAGTTATTTGCACATTTAATTGTGAATAATAAATACATTCCATAGTTTTACTTATTTGAATCTGTTTTTAGGATAAAGGTACCTTTTTTTTTATTAGAAGCCACTGCTTTCATTTTCTTGCAGCAAAATCAGTTAATTTAATTGAAAACAAAATGTGCAGTTGACCAGCAGTTTTTGGAGATTGTATAACCGCAAGAAACCAATTATTTTCTTCCAACTAAACTAGACAACTATTTGTTGTCTGTGTCTCTAAAAGTAATAGCATGATTGCATTGATACCTGTGCAATAATATAGCGAAATGTACTACCTTTCAGTGCTGATTATTATTACTTATTGATTCTTACCTATTCTCTTTACAGCCTACTTCAGACCTAGGGCCTTTATGTCATTAGTTATCCTTCCGGAAACTTGTCACTAACTTTTTACTCAATACTAACTTATTACTACTTGCTAATTACAATACTAACTGCACTGGTGAAAAGTTCACATAATCCAGTCTGGGCATAACCATGTTTGCTTTGTCTGCTCTGCACTACTAGAGTAGGCCTGACCCACAAAGGCAAATATGCAGAAATTCTAATTTGGAGTCCCATCCAGAGGGGACCCCAGCTTTGAGATTGTTTCTAAACAGATCTGAGAATATCAAGAGTCCCAAGGCTGAGAAGCTAAGCTGCTTGAGCTTGCTATTCATCTCTCTGCATTACCAATGCTATGTAGTAATTATTTGTTTGTATTAAAAGGTTACATAAAGTGAGCATTTAAAGTGCACCTGCCATCTCAAAACGAATACTACTTTAGGTTATTCTAATGATATAAACATTTTGTAAATATATATGTATTTAAAAAAAATGTACCTTTCATCAGCATTTCTCTCTCTCATCTTCCCTGTCAGCCTGACTTTTATTTCCCGAGTCAGGTTGGGTGGAGATAAATGATGATTGACAGTATAGCTCCTCCAATCAGATCCCTTAAATAATGATCTAGCAGGGATCTGATTGGAGGAGCTATAATTTCAATCATTTAGTCCTGCCCATCCGACTTGGGATAGAAAAGTCAGGCTGACAGGGAAGATGACAGAGAGAAATGCTGTATAAAGGTACATTATTTAATACATATATTTACAAAATGTTTATTTCATTAGTAGAACCTAAATTAGTATTAGAGTTTTAAGGTGACGGGTACACTTTAAAGAAACCGTGGCACTATGCTTATTTATACCTACTATGCTAAATTTTTAAGCAATGACCCTTCTCTTGAGGTGTGCGCTGGCTAAATCAGTA
>WMED01002483.1:0-24181 GCA_019650415.1 Pipa parva
TGGCGAATTCGCACCAATACGCACCAATTCGGACTTTAGTGAATAACCCCCTCAGTGTTTTATGTGAAAAGCCAATAGCCACAAGTAATATGTATTCAGACTGTAGCCAGTGGGCACTTAAATATACCAATTAGGAAATATGTAAGATAACCAATTATTACAAATGAACTAGTGCTACTGAGCAATATGTTGATTAGTTGTATGCAGGAAAGCATGTGTATGTAGATAGATGCTAGGCAAAAGTATAGTTCACCTGAGCAATGGATAATGTAATCTGGTCAATATGCAATGTAACTAGCTGCTGGGCAGTGGGTATTTATTGTAGTTACTAAGTCTTGAAAATAACTAGACAAGTTAGAAATGTGTATTTTGACTATCTGACACTTAAGAAATGTAAAGCACAATATGTAGCATAACCAGTAATTTTACGGTATATCCACTAAGCAATGTAGCTTAGTGATTAGCCGATTAGCTATTGCCTACTAAGTTGTTAACTAAACCCCTGAGAAATCTGTAATGAAACCAGGCAACTGCAGCACCTACAAACTGAAATCACCTTCACATCTAATGGTAAACAAGGTGTAAACTCCTTCACGTCTAATGGTAAACAGGTAAACAAGGTGTAAACTCCTTCACGTCTAATGGTAAACAGGTAAACAAGGTGTAAACTCCTTCACATCTAATGGTAAACAAGGTGTAAACTCCTTCACGTCTAATGGTAAACAGGTAAACAAGGCGTAACCACCTTCACATCTATTGGTAAACAGGTAAACAAGGCGTAACCACCTTCACATCTAATGGTAAACAAAGCATAAACACCTTCACATCTAATGGTAAACAGGTAAACAAGGCATAATCACCTTCACATCTAATGGTAAACAGGTAAACAAGGCATAATCACCTTCACATCTAATGGTAAACAGTTAAACAAGGCGTAACCTCCTTCACAACTAATGGTAAACAGGTAAACAAGGCATAACCACCTTCACATCTAATGGTAAACAGGTAAACAAGTCATAACCACCTTCACATCTAATGGTGAACAGGTAAACAAGGCATAACCACCTTCACATCTAATGATAAACAGGTAAACAAGGTGTAGACACCTTCACATCTAATGGGCAAGGAAAAGGAACACTATTCTATGGCATACTCTGATTTTTACTCCTCTTAGACCGACTGATTGAATTTTTATGTAACCTGGACAAATAGCCAATCTTTATACAAAGCAGATTTCTGCGAGCTCCAAGCAATTGAATTGTTCAAGAATTTGCACATCTAGACAGTTTTATGTAAAGTCCTCTTGATAACAAAAATGTCACAAGAGATATCACACTGAGGACTGCATATGAAATAAATCAGAGAATATCATTTTTTTTCATTATGCCCGAATAATTCTGCATGAGAATAACTAACAACAGAATGTCATCTACATGATGAAAATATATACTGCACATGCATCCAAGGCAAATTTAGTTATCATCATCATCTATAGTCACATCCCATGCACACTTACTAAATATTCCTTAATAACACTTAGCAATCACAATATACCCTATTTGTAGAGTACCAAGCCAAGGGCAAAAATCAAGGCAAAGCTCCTTCACAGATAATGTTCAGCCAACTTCTCAGTCTACAAGATTGTCCATTTGCCATTCTTATCCCTACAGAGTAGCCCGTTCAGTTACCGATTGTTTGCTCTGCACAATATCCTATCATTTGTTACATAGCACAATGCACAGTGGCTCACCCAGTCACCCACCAGCTGTACCACACAGTAGCCTAACTAGCTGCCTGTGATATACACTGCACAACTGTTCTATTGACTAACCTTAAAACTGGTGATTACCATTAAAAATGTCTCAATTTCTGAAGTGTGAGCAAATGGTTTTAAGGTAAGACAATGAGAAGTTACTAGGCTTGATTGTTACTGTCAAAGAAAGGTTTAGCAGTAAAACAATTGCTGTGGCTTAGTGCTGAAGCCTTCTTTTTCCCAATCACATTGTAAGATTGCAGGACAAATACATGATGTAGTTCAAAACTTCTTGCAAATGAACATTCAAACTAGAGAAACCTGTTTAATACTCACCAAGAGCCAGCTGTTTTCTGCTGAGAACTGAGATCTATACCTGAAAATCACCAGCAGGATTATTCCACAGCCTATGACAGCCACATTCTGTATAATCAAAGATGTCCTTGCCACTATTGAAAAGAAATGGATTATATAAATTACCGGTATGTACATTCACAAAAATTAGATATACGCACACATACATTAAATTGGGGGACATTATAAATCTAACTTCAAGCTGTATGTTTTGATCAGTTAGGCCACATTTCCACGTGTTATCGTCATTATTTTCCATTGCGCTGCACTTTTCAATTTGACTGATTTATACCTGATTGAATAAAAATGGTCGATAATGAAAAATCCCATTAAAACTGTTTTCACTGAGGTTCCCATTCATTTTAATAGCAATATCAATATTGCCAATCTTTTCGGATAGGAGAACTTATTCAACTGTGCCAAGACCATCTCCACAGGGAATCCTGCCAGAATCAGGCAAACAGTTTTTGGCAAAAAATTTTGCCAAAACAAGCTTTATAAGTATCCAAAAATATCAATATCGGCCATACTGATATTTTAGCACTATTTTACTAGTGTTAAAATGGTCAGTTTTTTTTTTTTTTGAATTTTAGAAATGTCCACCTAAGCATTAACTTACCTTTAAGCCTTTCATTTTTGTCCACCCAGTTTCCGACAATAGCTCCCAGGACTAGAACAGACCCCGAAACAACCAACCCATAGACTGCAGTCAACAATAAGTTGTTACCGTAAAGTTCAATCAGAAAAACTGATACTGCAAAATGCCACATCCGGTCTCCCTTAAAACAAGGTTAGACATAGAAAATGATTGATATGGACATACACTCTTCATGTACAAAAATGAAACCTGACTCCATTCCTTACAGAGTTTATCCACATTTTAGTTTTCTTCAGTCAAAAATTAAATTGAAAGAAAAACTATTGTATAAAAAAAAAAAACCTGGTCATTTTAGCAGAAGTACACGAAGGGCCTTATTGACTAAAAGCCAAATAGTCGTTTAGAGCGGTGAATTCACATCGATTCACCACATCCCCATGTTTGCTTATTAACTAAACTCAGCAAAGTGCAGAAAATGCAACCACTTAGATTGTAAGCTCCTTGGGGCAGGGACCTCCAACCTCTTGTGTCAATCACAACCTAGCACTTAATTTGATGTATCTTTGTGATATTTTACTTGTATTGTTTAATGCACTTTTCCCTTGTCTGTATTGTACTTGTATTGCTGAATTGTACAGCGCTGCGTAAATTTGTGGCACTTTATAAATAAAATTATACATACAATTTGGGCATCTATGATAGATGCAAAATTACAGAGCTCTTCATTTGCAAACGCATGCACAGGTACTTCTACTATTGACTAAACTGTAGAGTGCATCAAATGTGCAAATGTGACAAGGTGAACTGCTCTGATTTTGACTTAGCCATTTCTGACTTGTGAATTGGAGGTTGATGGCAGGACTCCAGTGTGTAAAAAGGTGACTATTTCATCAAAAGTGACAATGGCGATCATCTGACATGGCTATTCAGATGTCTGACAATGAGGCCCAAAGAGTTACTCAGTTATTTGAACTGTATTATTCATATACAACAAAATATTCCACAACAGTCAAAGACACCCAGTCTGCCAATGTACTGAAAAATAAGAGCTAATGGTTGTAACTGGAAAATTGATGTCAGTCTATTTAGTAGGAAACCTATGTTATCCATTTCACTACTAACTTTCGTTGTACAATCTAGAAGTCTATATCCACTTCTTTACTCTTAACACTTTCCATGGCTTCTCTGACTTTCTTCCATAATCTGTTATAAAATGCTGTATTCACTTGAAAACAGAAATTACCCAGGTGGAAAGAGCATGACTGACATAAAGAAGAAACTTTGCTGATGTCAAATAGCCATGGGTGGATCCTGTAATACAGTTAAAGAACAAAATATTAAAGCAGATATTTATATATCCATATATAGGTAATTCTTCTTTGAATAACGTTTTAAACTTCACACTTTTTATTACTTTTGCCAACATACACAGTTGTTAAACTCTTAAAAAAAGAAAACCTATTTCCTATATGCAGCCTGAATGTTAAAACCACCTGCTTATATTATGTTGGTCCCCCTCTGGTGCTGCCTAAACAGCTCCGATCCCATGAGGCACCATGGACCACGTAAGATCCCTGAAGGATCCTGTGGTATCTGACACCATTAGCAGTAGATCCTTTAAGTACTGTAAATTGCCAGATGGAGAGTCCATGATTTGTAATTGTCATCACTGAGCCTTGGGCCCCATGTCCCTATCACTGATTCACCAGTTGCTCTTTCTTGACCCACTTTTGTTAAATACTTCCACACCCCACAAGATTTGCTATTTTCGTGACACTTCCAATACATTGAATTTATTATTGTGATGACATTATCCATTAAGTACCATATGGGGGTTTATGTAAGGATTGGTGCTATAGTCAAAGTGGTAACTCTGCCAACCAGAATGACAAATTTAGGAACCGGCATCTACATTGCTCATTGTTGCAATTTATATACATAACCCCTATCCCTATGTTTCATCCGCAGTGTGATTTAACTTAACCCTTTCCTTTATTCAATTTATTTACTCACTTGATTATATATATAATTAATATATAGTTTCATGGTATCATTCTTATTTTCACATATTTCTCGGTGCTCAATAAGTCACAGGCCCAACTCTCAAATTACATGAAACTGCTTTTGTACCTTGGAAATCTGTGATATTGTATTAACGTTAGGAAATCTTAAAATTCATACATCTTGCTGTGAATCGAATCTATTTTCGCAAAATAAAACAGTTGTTGATTTGTTTTTGTGTATCGCTTAACGTTAAATGATGCACTATCGTTAAGTTTTAGAAATTACTAGGCTACATTTCTCATGATGGTAAATATTAAAAGTATGGTCATAAGATTGTAGACAGAAGTTTTTTTAATGTCTCTATTGTCATTTTATTACAGAAAATTGTTTGCAGCCTTGTAAAAATTTTTAAATTGTCATGACTACAAATTTCATGATGTCAGTTATTTACTCATTGAAATGGTACAGTAGTAGTTGGAGGATTGCTTAGACAGTTATGAAAAGTAACTTGGAGAAGATGAAGCATCCACATGATTTATGATGTTTGTATACAAGGGCGAAATTTATTAAACTCGGAAAGATCGCTCTGGGTCTTTCCAAGTTTACCAAGTAAAATTTCGTATTGTTCTTGTGAGATTTTTTTCAAGATTTAGAGATTGAGGGCCTAATTCACCATCTTCCAAAGTGAGGCGAACACTTCGCACCTCACTTCGGAGAATGGTGAATTAGGCCCTGAGTTTTTCTATCTCGATTTTCAAAATTTTTGATGGAAAGGTAGCCATGCAACTAATGTAAAGTATGACTACCTTTCCATTGATAAAAAAATCAATATTTTCCATAGTAAAGTCATGACTGCGACAATATTCTCATTATGAAGATGCGACTGCGACAGTAGAAGTCTATTGCGACTGTCTTTAGCTGGCAAATTCACAACTATACGCAACAATTTGGACTTTAGTGAATAAACCCCTGGTTGACATCAATGGGCTGCTAAGCAATTGTTTAATGTAACTAGGCTTCTATTCAAGATGCAGTATAACTGATGGACTTCTAGACACTTAAGCCATGTCACTAGCATATTAACCAATATAACCAATGGGTTAATTGAACTTGGATAATGACCACTGTGCAGTGTAAAAATGGGTAACTGGATAGCATGCTTTACTTTTTTATATTAAATATATATCAATTGACATTTGGGATATACATTATTATTTGGAAAGTATACAAATAGCCTACATCTAAGCTTGCTACATCTGTCTACTACCTGTGAAAGTTTGAGATGTTAATGATAATCAGGGATGATATAAATGTGTATATTTTAATGATCTTCAAGCATTTTTCTATATGTTTAGTTCTTTTTATTCCAATTTATATATATATATATATATATATATATATATATATATATATATATATATATACATAGTTTTTTTATGACAATTTATTTTTTCTGTTTTAAGTTAGAATTAAATGTCTTCTAGTGGAAACCTGGCTGTGAGGTCACAACACACAAGTAAATTAAAAATAATGATTTCAGCAGTCTAGTGAAGAGAGTGAATACAAATATTTATAACTTTGTTTCTACATATGAAGTCTCTAAGTCACACTGTAACCAATGGCTCTTATTAAACTCTAACAAACGTATGTACATGACTTACCAACACATCCTTGAGATTGTTTTTGACCATTTATCTCATCCATTACAGATATTTCCTCCAGACAGCCTTGATGCTCTTCGTAACACCAAATGTACAACTGTTAAGACCTCATGTTACACTACAGCATTGTTATGCTTCTCATGTGTTGACAGGTAATATAAAGCTCCAAGGTAATGATGAGAATGAATCAGCAGAATAAAGCCAGACTCTCTGCCTATCCTATTATCAGATGGAGAATTTTCTGTTCTTATTCACTGGAACACATGACTAACTGTACTGGACAATCCTTATGGTTCATCCTAGAATTTCTCATATCAGAGACCACTAACCACCCAAAAAGTAACAATTCTCATTTGGCTTGACACAACATCATTTCTAAAAATGTTATCTTTGGAGTTAAATTCATGAATTGCTTGCTCTCTGTTTTTATCTTTACTAAAAGCTGTCATACCTTTCTAGGGGTGTGACCTTGGGCTTTCTTTGCATTAAAATCCATTAAGGAGGTGAAAGACAATGACTGTCCCCAGATTAACCATTGCTAACCCTGTTGTGACAAGAAGATCCACATCTGAATATTACTCATGGTCCCTAGATGTGTTATAGTGAAGGCCAAAACCAACTGGGTCATTACAGTATAAAAGAAAATATGAAAATGTGTATCTGTCAGGGTCCTTTAAAGCTGGGGAATCAGGTGACTTCCTTTTTTGGTCTGATGGGTGAACTATTTCTGGAGCAAACAAACTGAAGTAGCAGAAAACCTGTTCCAGAATTGCTTTAATCTTGGATATCACTGGAGCTAAGATTTACAATCAATGTAATAAATATTACACACCAGCCCAGCAACAAGGCAATATAGACATTTGAATCAAACACATGGAGAACTCCTCACGAACCTTATCATGCAAGATAAAGTAAAAGTTGACTTTGAGATGTTAAAATCCAAAAAAATCACCCAAAGCTCATGTCTCTTCACTGTGTTATTAAAGTTTTCCACTTTTACCCACAATGCCTCTTATTTTACTGCCCTTTTCCAAATTTTTATAAACCGAACACAGATTTCTAGTAAAAGGTATGTGAATTGATTGCTACAGTTTTATAGCTGTAAACCCTAATCATGTGCTCTAGTGTTAGAACCAACTCTTCTTAGTTACATTTTATATCTGTTCTTGAACTTCAGGAATAAATGCTCATTGCTCATATGATGACAACTCCTGATGAAGCGATTACAGCGAAACGCGTAGAGTTGCACCTGTATGTATGCCTTCCATTTATTTATTAAGTGTCTGAATACTATATATTGGATTTGTTACCAGCAATCCGTTTTATGGACTTTTTCATGTTCCTCAAACTCATAGTTTTTGGAGCTCCAGAATTTGTGACACCAATGAACTAAGAGGGGAGAAGATCTTTCCCATTTGCTTTCTGCTGTGTACATGCCTATTTGAATTCATGTTTCTGGTGAGTGCATATATTTGAATTAATTGGGCACTTATGTTCAGTGTTCTACACTTTGGTGGATTATTCACCTTTAAACTACAATTTAACACACCATCTTTTTAGTACTATTTGGTACATTTGGGTCTATTCTTAAAGACATTTAAGGCACTATGGAGTGCGTTTTTTGTGAGCTTCCTCATCCTTAGGTTTTTCATTGCTCATATATACCAGCCAAACTATACAGCATAGATAGAATGTTGAATACAAGTGCTACAGTAAAAGCAGGGAAGACCCTGTTATTACTTAACACAGAAGCCGAGATGGGGTTTTTCAGGATCAACTGGGTTTTTGAAGGTGGCAGTAGAAACATTTAAGATTTCAAGGGATCTCAGCTTTGTATTCCTCTCTTATTTCTAGAGGCCTTAGTAGTGATTTAGTAGTAGATTTTGGTTTGATGCATTCAGTATCTTCTCATTGTAAAACGGAATGAGTTATAGGTTCCTCTGCCATTAATTTTATTGGCAGTAGCACTGAAGCCCTTGTTAATCTCTCTCATCAACATTCTCTCTTGCATATCTGTGGGGTCATCAGATTCCTACCCTTATTCCTATTCTTTTTTTTTTTTAATTTAAGATTTTTTATTCAAAAGTGTTGCATTACTATATATATACTGTATATATATATATATATATATATATATATATATATATATAAAACAGAAAGAGAAAAACATCTGTAATGTCATAAACAATAGTGATTTCGTTTTCATTATTCATATTTTTCGTAACTTTGTTATATAGCAAGTGTTGTAAATAATTCTGTATGAAAATCTCTTTATACATTTTGTATATTATGACTAAGTTAATAAAGTGGAGATGTACTGGCGAAATTTATTAAACTCAGAAAAGCTCATTTTCGCTTTTCCAAGTTTAGTAATCGTGAGAACACCCTGAAGTTTCTCGCGGTAAGTATCTCGAAATTTGCTTCGATCGATACTTGCCGTGAGAAACTTTTTCTATTGAATTTATCCATGGAAAGGTAGATATACAGTATGGCTAGCCTTTCCATGGATACATTCAATAGAAAACGTTTCTTACGGAAAGTATTGATTGAAGGAAATCTCGCGATACTTACCGCAAGAAACTTAAGGGTGTTCTCCCGTTTAAACTCAGAAAAGCCAGAACGGCTTTTCCGAGTTTAATACATTTTGCCTTTAGTATATATTTGTATGTCTGAGTTATTCTGCTTTTGCGGGGATTGGGGTATAGGTGGGGGTGAATGGGTAGAGGGTTTTCTTGTGGGGAGGGGGTCATAATTTGGGAAAGTTGTGTGTCGTCTTATTCTTATTTTAAATGTAACTTTAGATTACACACATCCATGAAGTACACCCAAGAGCCCTACATACTTAAAGTAAATGTAAAGTAATATTTTCAGTTTTTGACACAATTGTCCTTATGAAAATACCCAGAATTAAATACAGTTTTATGTCAGGCAGGGGATATTGACAATGCTGTCACATGGCTTAATATTTAAATTTCTGGTCTTTATCAGGAGAAACAGCATAACATAATTTGGCAATCTATTCAAGGAAAACTGCACACATCAACTGTAATGTGTATTTATCGGAAATTATTTTGAACACTGGATAACCCCAAAGTTGAAAAAAGGCTGTGCTAAAATCAGCATTTTTAAAAATAAACTATTATATAGTGTTGTGCAGATATGTGTATTGCCATTCTCTTAAATTGATACTGACTTTGACCATTACACCATTTTAAAGATGTTTGAAAGTTACAGTATCTATAAGTCATGTTTGTGTTATTTTTGTCAGTGGCTTTTGTGTACTTCAGATCATAGCTGATTTCTGTCATAAATGGCCAGATCTGACCACCATTTTCTGCTTTCAGTGTAAGGGGGACTTCTATTCTTTGAATCCTGGAAAATGGGATAGAGAGCTGTACTATTTTGCTCAATAAAGAAGGATTGTGCAGGGATTTATCAGTTTGAGTTCTTCTCTGCAAGGTAGTATTTTAATAGTAGATATATTTAAAATGGTAGAGAAGAGTTATAGAGGAGCAAATGTGGGGAATTGCACTACATCGGTGGCAACATGAAGTCTCAGATGTTCTGCAAAATCTTGAAGTAGAAGGTGATCCTCTTTCTTCACATAACATAATAAGGACACCAAACATTTGTTCAAGGCAACTTCTGCATTCCCGAGGAAGGAAAAGATCATAGAGCTACAGTGGCCTAATCTGGTTGTAACCTTGTTGAGCAGCTGAGAATAATTTTTCATGTTTAGCAGCATTCCAGATCAAGTATCTAGGTATTTAAGGTCATCCTTCAGGAGTTAAACTGGAAAGAGTTGACACTACGTTATGAACTAGTAGACTCTATGTTAAGGGCAGTATTTAAAGTAAGTAAAAGTACTGGTATTTTACTAATTTGATTTATTTAATCAATGATTTAATCAATTGTCTAACCTTTGATTTAAAAGAATAACTGATTTTTTAATTTTATAAATATGAACTGCATACTTTTAAAATTTTGTTATTAAGTAAATGTTTACTTAACATAATTTGTGTCATTCTTTTAGGAATTGTAACAGGGATCATTCATAAATATATAAATCTTTATTTTGCAGAGCAGTGTGATGATGTATGCTGAGTACTGTATACATTGCCGTGCAAGTATACCAGTTATAGGAAAACTCTCCCAAGATAAAACGTAGTTATTTAATAACGTTAGCAACTAATTGGGTTATTCACTAAAGTCCGAATTGTTGCGTATAGGTATGAATTCGCCAGATAAAGACAGTTGCAATAGGCTGCTACTGTCGCAGTCGCATCTGTATAATGAAAATATTGTCACAATCACGACTTTATTATGGGAAAATTGTCAAGACTTTACAATGGGGAAATTGTAGCAGATTTACTATGGGAATCTGCTGTTTGTGAATTCGACAGTTGAAATTGCACCTTAATAAATAACCCCCTAAGATGAATAACAGTATTTGTCTTTCAAGTTTATATCAATTGTTAGATAGTACCAAAAAGAAAATAAAAAGTCTCTTGACTCCAAGATGGCAATCAGATTTGTCCCTGGATAAACATGCTACAATATGTAGTAATGCCAATAACTTTTGATTTTTTTATGTACTAAATGCATTAAACCCTCTCCTTTAGCCATCTACTGTTTTTGCTATTATGACTCAATCAAGAAGCATGTTCATTAATGTTAGTATTGTTATTGTTTACTATCTTTTCTGCAGAAGAAAATTAAACTTCTTTCTTTTCCTTTTTCCTTATTCAGTAAAAGACCATTTTTGAAAATCTTCTTCTAAATAAGCTCCAAGTATTTTTTTTTTTACATTTTTATTGTACGGTGAACTATATTTTACCATTGGAATCTCTTCTCTAATAAAACCAAAAGCAAGCGGCCTTCATAACTAATACAGTCACCCATCTTGGATGCTCTCTTGTTCCCAAGTGTCCTTGATGTGACTTTGAGCTTCAAAGAGCACTCTACAGTCAATACTAAACCCTTAAAAGGAAGGAGAGTTACGTTTTTTCTCAACTTTATATCCATGTTAAAAAAGAAAATGGGGGTTGTTCACTAAAGTCCGAATTGTTGTGTAAAGGTGTGAATTTGCCAGCTAAAGAAAGTCTCAAAAGACTGCTACTGTCGCAGTTGCATCTTTATAATGAGAATAGTTGCAGTCGCAACTTTACTATGGAAATATTGTCACAGTCACAACTTTTAAAAATTGTTGCAGTCATGACTTTACAACAGGGAAATTGTCGCAGTCGCGGATTTGCTATGGGAATAAGCTGTTTGAGAATTTGATAGTCCAATTTGTACATTAGTGAATAACCAACAAATGTCTAATGGCTTTAGTAACATTGCTTGCAGCAGAAACTAGCTATACTGTATGTATATGTTGACCCTCTTTTATCAGATTATTTGATTTGCACCTTTTACATGTATATAGGTTTGTGTTTCATGATACAAATATGGTAAGGAAGGATAAAAGATCCTATTGGTGATTTGTGCCTGGGTTTGTCTTCTAGTATAAATTCACGTTAAAAACAAAAGAGCCATTGTCAGAATTTGTTTATTAAATATTGTAAACAGAGAAGGAATATGAATATTTGGTATTACAAAACAAATGACAATAGATTTTCATAGAAAGTCAAATAACTGTCTGGAAAAAAATGTCTGAAAAGTAACCAGTTTTTTAAAAAAAAGTGCGTATACAATCATTGTGGTTACCCTGAGAAAGTTCATAGAAAGCTACCGAATGGAGTTCTAAACTCCGTTATTACTGGGATATGATGGTGTTGTGTGATCGTGGAAGCAAACAGATTTAACTGAAGCCATTTATTTTCTTTTTTCTTTTTTGCAGTGTTAAAGTGCACCTCCCAAAACACTTGTAATGGTACCTTTATCCTACCTGTAAACATTCCACTGCAGGATATTACATGGTAGAAATGTGGTTTAAACAAGTTATGATCAAAATCCAGTTACTGAACTTGAAATCAACCATCTAAAAACATTTTAGAGATGTTGAGAACTATAGTTCAACTACAGCTCGACCGTGAGTTGTAGCTGAACCCAAATGGCATGGCACAAGTTTTTTAAGGGAAATTAATCAATTCTACTCTGGTAAAGTCTTTTTTATATGTGTTATTTTAATGAAAAACACCTGCGCTGTATTTATCTATACACATACACACATCATATCTATCATGTCTTATTTTGCACAGTTATTTCCCATATCAGCCTTTATAAGTATCTGTTCACATATATCAATGCCTCCATAGTATAATCTAATATATAATGCCCAAATTAATTAGAAAAAAAAAGATTGTAACAAACAGAAAAGCACAAAAAATAATTTCTGATCTTGATAAATGAACCCCAAAGGTTTGCCATGTGATACCAGTCCTTTGTGACATAGCTTAAATCACATTCTCTCTCTTTTACAATTCACTGTAGCTTTTTCTACCGAAAACTAGCTCTTTTGGCTTATATAACACTACAGCAGATAATATAAAAGGTAATTGAAGAGAACTAAGAAACTACAGCTTGACTACAGTGGGGATACAGAATCAGTTCAGATGGTATAGAATCGTGCAAGCTTAATTCCTGCAGCAACTGGAGCACTTAATGTTGCCCATCCCTGATCTACAGAGATAATATCTGGACATTATTGCAGGAAAAATATCAGAGCATATTGTGTCCAAATGTCCATTATTACCATAATTCTACTGGTGTCTTAATTTATTTGCAACCATTATGCTCAGCTAAACCTTCTATGCGCGTAAACTAAGGAGAGTTTACTGTAACCCTTGTATTGGTACAACTCTTGCTGCCCGATCTTTATATCGGTCCCAGGATGCTCAGTATAATAGTGAAACGACGAGGCTTACACTGTAATATACTGTTACTGAACTTGTGGAAGTAACTTGGTTGTTAGAACTGTGATCCCCTTTCCAGGAATTTGGGTCACTCTGGTTGCTATCAGTGGAACTTATACTGTATAATGTTTTACATGTGTATATATATATATATATATATATATATATATATATATGTTGTTAATATCTCTTCTTTTTCTAATAATGGTTATGCAATGTAACAACTGTCAACACGTACTTTTGTAGCTTAAGCACCTTAACACAGAGTACTATATGCTAGCTGAGTTTCACAGCTACTCAAACAACAGATGATTCTCCATGTTGTTTATCAGCTGGTACAGTTTTTGGCTCTGGGGAACAGCAAGCAAACAGCTGCTTTCCTAGATTTATGTAAGCATATCGGAAATACATTATATGACCCATGGCAACAAAGGACACGGAAATTAGCACGAGCAAACCGAACGCCTCTGGATTTGGACCTAAGATCACCATGATGAAGTGCAGAAGATCTAGCAGATAATTCATTGAGTTTTGAACTCCGTTTATAATTCCACGTTCTGATTCAATCACATTTTCTTGAATTAGCTGTGTTACAGTCAGGTCAAAAGACCAAAGTCCTAGAAAGATAAAAAGAAAGTTTTAACCATTAAACAGACGAAAAGCTAATTCATGATTATTTTTATATGTTCTCCAGGAAGAAGGAAGCCCCATACATTGAAACCAAACTATCACACTAGACACATTACCTTATAATACACCTGAAAAGTCATGGAAACAAACATGGGGTGTTTGACTTCAAGTGAACTAATATGAACAACCACTAGCCTAATTTTCTTATTACAGGTAAGATTCCCGAGGACTACTATGCAAAGGTTCCCAAAATTTACCAGCTTTCTCAGCCTCCGAAAAATATAAGCCTAAAGGACCAGATTTTTGGTACTACGCTTGACCTTTTCTGTGAAACACAGAAGAAACTGAAGAGAAGAGGCCCCTTACCGGCTGAGAAGAAATCAGGATCGCTGAAGAGAGCAGTGGCAGCGCTGGTGCCTAAGGGGCAAAACTTAATAAACTGGAAAATATCAATATCACAATATCGATATTATCGAAATTGTGACATCGAACGATTTTTACCAATATAGTGATATAGAAATGTTGCCGATATCGGCAATATCGATATAGCAATATCGATTTTTCCAGCGATACTATGGATTTTCCATAGAAATAAACAGATTAAAAATTTCGATATTGATATTACCGATATCCAGTGCCAGCTCTGGATGTTGGAGGTGAGTGGGGGCAGTGCGGGGCAGGGAGGGCGGCGCGGGGCAGGGAGGGTGTCGGGGGGGGGCGCGGGACAGGAGGGGCACCTAGGGCGCCAATAGGTACAGAGCCGCCTCTGCCAATATCTATAAACTTCCGATGTTGACATAAATTGTTCAATATCGCGGCATCAATATTTCTGATTTTATTACATTTCGCCCTAAGAGTCTGATTGGTGAGTGCCTTCCCTTGCCTAATCACACTTAGACATAAACAGCCTATATTTCTCCTTTAAACATTATTAAAAGAAGTACATTTTAAAAAATAATAAACAGCAATGATTTTTAAAGCTTATATTTTAGGAGGCTGAAGAATCCCTTTAAACTAAAGCAATACTTGTGAGCCCCACAATTATGTACCAGGAATCTTTATTACTATGGTGTCCACACAAATATATCAATTTAAAAGATTCAAAAAAATTTACAATGGGAAAATTGTCACGGATTTGCTATGGAAATTCGCTGCTTGCGAATTCAACAGTCGAACTCGCACCTTAGTGAATAATCCCCTGAACACTAAAGGGTTATTCACTAAGGTGCAAATTTGACTGTTGAATTCGCAAACAGTGGATTCCCATAGAAAATCCGCTACAATTTCTCCATTGTAAAGTCACAACAATTTTTTATAGTTAAGATTGCGACAATTTTCCCATAATAAAGTTGCGACTATGACAATATTCTCATTATAAAGTTGCGACAGTAGCAGCCTATTGCGACTGTCTTTATCTGGTGAATTCACACCTATATGCAACAATTCAGACTTTAGTGAATAATCCCCTGATTCTGCTTAGAATGTAACCATCTTAAATACCTGAAAACTAGTATACTATGGCATGCTCTTATTTAAACCATGTTCCAGCTTCCATGTACAATACAACATTGTGAACGTTTTGGCTGGAGGCACATGTTGAATTAATCAATATTTTTTATTATTAGTCACTTAAATAGAGATAAATAGAATACATTTTAAAGCACTAACATCTCATGCTGCACTATACAGAGTACAGTTAAAACGCAGGAAAACCTATTACATCATCTACAAAGCTTTACTACTGTATAGCAGGACAAAGAAACAAAGAGAAAAGAGGACCCTTCCACTAAAAGCTTAATAGGGAGCTGACAATATTGTTATTTTCTTGTAAAATTGATAATGAACCAAGTGTATAGTGAAAGAGTTGGACAAGCACAGAAGTAGAACCCTGACCTTATACTGCTTCTGTGCTTGCTCAACTCAGTCATGCTAAAGAGAGAGAGCAGAAAGTGAAGAGGAATCACACTGCTGCAGTGGACGAAAAGAAGATAGTAGGAGGCAGCGCTGGATAAAAGAAAGCGATAGCTAAGTATTTCTCCCCCTAGACAATACGAGCCTTAAGTTCTCCTTTGACTAGGAGTAGGCAACGGTTAGGGAGACAACTCCAAGATACACTCTGTCCACATCCTACTTGAACTACTCCCTAGGTGTGGTAACACAGTACTGCCCTACGTATCTATGCTTGGGGGATGCATCAATGTATTAATGTTAACTCCCATAGGGATTGGAAAATGAGCCCATTTTTTTACTTTTACAGAAATAGGGATTTACTGGGATGGAATAACAGAAGGGTGCTAATATTAACCCGATGCCTACCAATATTACACAAGCTGGTCATCTTGGAATATATATATATGTATTGCCAAAAAAAATAAACTGATGCATAAGTACTTACCAACTCTTGCTGCGATAACTCCAGCAAACAACAAACTGACAGAAACTAATGGTATAGCAACCTCGGAATCACTGAACTGGGAAGTGGAGTTATTTATTAGATTTTGTACATCAGTTGTGAAGTACACTTCATTACCACCAATTGGCGACAGGGTAGGTAATGGTTCTCCTTCCAAGAAACGAGTGCCAATATCTGCAAATGGGGAAACTGACAGATCCATAGGACTTCCAGGCATAAAAACTGAGATGACACAAAGAATCAGACTACTTAGTTGAGCCACACCAGAAATGAAGCCTGTACGGATCAGACCACACTTCCGTCTTAGCCAGGTGAAGGCCACAGTCCCCATGATGCCAGAAACAGCAGAGGCTCCCATCAAGATGCTTAGAACAGACCCACTAAGTCCTTGAGTGTAGGCATACCCAGTTGTGATGCAATCAAAGCCTAAAACGGTCATGTAGAGAAAAGCAAGACCCATACCAGCCCAAAACACAGACTGGTTGTAGTATGCAACCCATCCATCACGGAAGGTACGGAATGGTTCTGTCATCTTCTGAGTGCAGCTAGGCTCCTTCAGAGGGTCTACCACAGCAACAATTTTATCTCCCATAAGAAGGACATCTTCAGGGGGCTTGTCATTGTTATTTGTGTTGGTGTCTATGACTAAACAGACATACAGTTTACTTTAGTGTGATACAAAATATATTCAAGTCTTAAACAAAACAGCATTAAAAACACAAACATGCGACAAGGCCTCAACAGGAAGCTAACTAATAAAAAAAATAATTATTGTTATCCTTAAAACTAGAAAAGAAAATCAACAAATATCAATAAAAAAATCAAGTCCAATTGCAAATTCTACGTCAGCCTTGCCTCAAAATACAGAAATATACATTTATCCAAAGTAAATTGCTAGAATATAAAATATATGCACTGCCCAAAGGGCAAACCTGGGAACAGTGCAATCATAGAGGCCCAGAGGATAACTAGATTAAGCACTCTATCTCAGGACAGAGTCTACTGATACATATATGGCCTCTCAAGCCTGAAAAATATCAATGCCAGCTAAATCAAAAGAGTAAGCCGATAGCAACATGTGCAAACAACTTGATAAAAAGCCAGTACATAGCTAAAAATATCTTCCATGACCTCTTTAGCACTGTGTTTCTACTGATAGCCTTTTTTTTTTCTAAATTCAAGAATGTTATTTCAAACAACAGTGTAATTCATCAACATGGACAATCTTTTCTATGCTCTAGTAACCTTTAGCAACCAATCAGTTGTTAGCATTCACTGGATTATGGGAAAGCGGAATCATTAAAGGCAGAAAAGTTTGCCCCTGTTTGCACTTAGGTACAGTGTATTTTTATCATTTTTCTGTCTATAGACAAATACATTTGAATTGTATGGCTTCCTTCAATGCAAATTTCCCATGGCTTAGACTTTTGACAAAGAAACCTTTTATTTCAAACTAGTGCAAGCCAGAATATTTAGTATTACAAGAGACTTATTTAAAAAATCTTTACTGTGACCACATATGAAATCCTGCTTCATTATATAAATGTTAATCACTTAACAAAATACAACAGGACCCAACATGTTATCCTTAACAACTTTCCAGAGCTTCAGATATCATTTGTAGTTTTGTCCATGCACAGTACAAAGTGCATTCTATTTAATGAGGAACAAGTCAAGTTCTTATATTTAAAGAATCATTTTTTTTAGAAATGAAACCTCAGTTATTAATATGCAACAAAAAAAACAATCGCCAATATATCACTAATTCTAATTAGGGCGAAATCTATTAAACTCAGAAAAGCCATTTGCTCTTTTCCGAGTTTAATAATTCGGAAGAACACTTTGAAGTTTCTCCCGATAAGTATTGTGAGATTTGCCTCGGTCGATACTTGCCATGAGAAACTTTTTTTTATTGAATATATCCATGGAAATGGTAGCTATACTGTATGACTACCCTTTCCATGGATAGCCAAAAAGGCTTTTCCGAGCTTAATAAATTTTGCCCTTATAAAACTTAGGTGGGGAAGTAATCAAGATTTGTGCTTATTTTTACAAGATCAAAATCAACTTTCCGATGTGAAAAAAAAATATTTTCTACATGGCGAAAACAGCATTTTTAAATAGACGATACTGGCATAATAAAATAAACACTTTCTCCTGCATTAGTATATCAAAAATCCTTTTTGATTTTGATAAAGTTCCCCAGTTATGTGGCACAGGTTCCATATTCATTCCCCTTTATAAAGTGATTGATCCAGAAGTGATCTATCGGGATATCTTTATAGTCTCCCAGATATTCTATTAAGATCTGTGTCAATAACTTTAAATAGACAGTTGTATAGATGAAATGAGATAGCGATAATTGAATCATTTAATTTATGGGGCAATGCTTATTGATATTGTTCTCTCAAAATCTAATAAATATTCAGAGGCTATGTTTTGCATAAAACGCATGCAAAGAATCTTATGTGTATATCCTACCTTGGATGTTAAGTTGTTTTAATTCGTGGTCGTCATCTTTCTTGCCTGCTTTATTTGCTAATGCTGGAGTTTTCTGATACACCTTCCACAATAGAAAGTATTCCATACACATTGACAGCAAGTTCCAGCCCGCTATGAATCCACAGCCTATGACTGGTGAACCAAAGGTCATTATCTGCCCTACTGCCAGTGGAGCCAAGATGTTTGTCAGCTGGTCGATTCTCCTCACGGTAGCATTCATGTCTGTCAGAAAAATATAATATAGATTGTGAACATTTTCCAGAACTGTATAAAATTACATGGGTACTGGTATTCAGCCTTTTAAATTGGCAAGAAAGATATTGGTTTGTCTAGTCAATGGAGCTCATTGATCAGATACTACTGTATACTGTACTCCTGTGGTTATACACTTTTTACATTGCCACTACATAATCAAACACATTTAGCAGACACTCAACTTAACACCAAAGAATTAAATGCTGTTAAGCAGGGGCATCATTCAAAACCATATTTCACTTGTAGATTAGGTTCCCCTTCAATCCTCACCTAACTTTCTGCCTCACAAGTGCTGCCTGTCTCACAACTTGAGAATCTACTGATATATACTGTATATTGAATTTGTATTGCCACCAGCTGGGCAATAAAATACTAAAATATGTGGAAATTTTGTATATTGTGTTCTATCTTCCACATTTTCCGCCCCCCCTATATTTTATACCATCTTACTGCTGTCTATAAAGAGGCTGCTGTATCTAAGGTCACCTAACCTTAAATTATGTTTTATAAAGTACCAACATAGCCTGCACCATTACACAGTGTAAAGCATAAATGCAAGCTGTAACAAATTATATTTATATGAAATTATGTATGACGCATATGCAGAGGTTTTATACATATTGGCTTTATAGACAACAGTGCGGTGGCTCAGTGTTTATCACTGCTGCCTTGCAGCGCTGAGGTCCTATGTTCAGTTCCACCCTGAACTTCATCTGTATGGAGTTTGTATGTTGTGGGTTTCCTCCCACAATCCAAAAACATTCATCTGTGTGTGTGTGACAAAATAGGGAAACTAGACTGTAAGCTCCATGGGGCAGGGACTGAAGTGAATGATGAATCTCTGTAAAGTGCTATGTAAAATAGTAGTGCTATATAAGAATGAATAAATTATAATAATAAAAATTTGAATGAATTGACATACCCTAACTGATATGCTGAAAGTACAGGGTCAGCCAGCCTGAATAACAATATTATGTAGCAGCACATCAGTACCTTTGGGCTGTAGTACTATATTATTGGTGCTAGTATCATATGGCTGCCATATTAGATCCTCATTATTATGTTAATGAAACCTGACATGTCTTTTTGATTGATGACATATTGATTGACTGCTTGTGAAATAATGCAGAAGAAGCATAAATATAAGGTGACTTGAAAGAGAAAGATTGTGGGGATACTGTGTTACTGACATGTAGGCTAAAACAACTTATGTAATTTATTAGGAGACTTTTATTCTTCTTGATCCTTTGATATAAAATGTCTTTGAGTTAAAAACTAGGCTCTAGATTCTCCTGAGTTAGAAGAGAAGCAATGGTTCTTCACTATATATATATATATATATATATATATATATATATATATATATATGTACATACACTGACCAGTCAGCATTGTCATAGCAACTCCCACTAGGGTCAATTCAAAGATCACCTAGAAGGTATCAGGTTACCTAAAGCTGAATATGCTGAGAGTGGAACATTCTTTTTGTTCAAGTTCTCTCCAGCACAGCACACAGCACGCAACACACAGCAGTCAACATATTTTACCTGCTAATTTGCTCCTGTCATCTCCTGCGACCACAACAATCCAGTCTCTTTGAATAGTGATTCCAGTGGCTGTGCTAGCCAGATTAGCAATATTAGCTATGGTGATGACCAGTATATAGCAGGCAGTCTACAGCAATATAAAATATTAAGAAATAGAACAGAATGAGTAAGTTAAACAATACTTTAGGGTCCATTTTATTTGAGTAGCTCTGTAAAAGGATATAACAGTGCAAGTTATCTTTTTTTAAAGCAACAGTTCATCTGTCCAGTCTCCAACAGTTATCCTCCTACCTACTTATCACTGTTAAATTAATTATTTTTGCAAAAAACAAAAAATTCTATATATCCTACTTTTTCTTCAGATGATCATTGTGGAATCTCAATTCAGAGACATGCCTGGGGCTTATTCATTAAAGCACAAATTCGACTGTCTAAGCGTTTTGTGTGATAGTCGCAAATTCTCTATTCCTTATCAGTAAACAGCTGATTCCCATAGCGAAGAAGCGAACGGGGTCAGACGTGGTTTATTGCACCATTCCAGAAATCATCACACACAAGATGGACTCTTATCTCAGCTATGACTTCATACATGATATATAAGCATAGCTAAGGACTTATAGGGCACTAACGTGCTGAAGTTCTTGTAGCAGAATCTTGGGGTCAAACCCAGCAAGTCTGTACCTAAGTGATGTACATGTGGTCCTAGTCAGCTGGAAGCAAACTCAAAACTGAATGCATTAGTTAGTACATAGAAAACAAATTTTACCTTTTGTCTTTTCAGCCTTAGCTAAAGCTGCCTATGAGAATTTATGCAAAATGTAGGTGTAAGGCCACACTTATGTAATATAAAGTGTGTTAAAAAGTGTGTCCCTACACCTTTACATAAAGTCTTACATGCAGTGTTTCTTATCACTGAATAGTAACCAGGTGTAAAAATGTTAATGTGGCCCCAGCCTTAATAATGGCCCACTAAACTATGGAAATGTACTACCTATGACAAATGATATACAGTAAAACACATTTTAAAATCTAATAACTTTTAACATAAAAATAAATCATTAAACATTTTAATATAAATGCTTACCAAAAGCCATCCTTGGTACATTGAAATTAGTTGTGTCTTATACATGAAAACCACCATTAAAATGATTCCACACAAAATCACCGAGGCATTCTGGACAATTAAAGATGTCTGAGCCACTGTCAGAAGTTAAGTAGAGGTATGTAATTAGATTAGGATAATTTCAGTGTTTATCCTACAGAAACTTCTAAATGGGGAGATTTATCAAAGTACAAATTGTCCCATAGATGCATGAATTTTAGTTGGTTATTTTTAGTTAGTGGCATTACACTGGTCGTGTGTTTAGACACCACTTTGTGCCCATTCCTTCACAAATTTGTGTTAAAGTGACAGCATGCCAAGGCATACAGGCATGAATATACAGAACTACCTTTTTAAAGCAAAGGTGGGGGTAAATTAGGGGCTTACAGCAGGGTTCCTGTTAGTGTTCTGGCAATATAAAAAGCTTGTAACAACTGATTTTGCTAAACAGTAGACAAATTGACAGAATTGTCATAAATTAATTTAGGAATGATCATTGACTCTGATGAAAAACCCTCTAACTGAAGATAGAATATCTAATGCTTTTAATTACTAATTACTGTATTTTATTATTATTATTTGGCAATTCAGGATAAAAACTCCAAATTTAGACATTAACTGATGTCCATGCTCTAATTTGCATTGTTATATAATAAATGATATAGTACAGTGGTAGTAAAACACTAAAGGGGGTTATTCACTAAGGTGCGAATTCAACTCGAATTCGCAAACAGCAGATTCTCATAGCAAATCTGCGACAATTTCCACATTGTAAAGTCGCAACAATTTTTTAATATTACGATTGCGACAATTTTCCCATAATAAAGTCGTGACTGTAACAATATTCTCATTATAAAGATGCGACTGCGACAGTAGCAGCCTATTGCGACTGTCCTTATCTGGCGAATTCGCACCTATACGCAACAATTCGGACTTTATTGAATAACCCCCCAAATAAGAGATAAGTCCTCCTGCCCTAAAGAATCAGTATGTTTTTAAAAAATGAAAGGAAAGCAGATATCTCTCAAATTCTACTTTGCTGGGATTGATCATTCACAGATCAATATATTAAAATGCACAGGTTAAATCCATTTAGAAGATAGGAATAAACAGGACTACATATTGGAATTTTTATACAAGACAGAGAGCAATAAAAAGCTTATCTAAAACACACACATTACCTCTTAACCTTGGGTTCTTGTCTACCCAGTCACCAATTATAGCTCCAAGAAAAAGGACAGATCCTGCCACCACTAATCCATAGACTGCAGTCAGGAGTAGACTGTTCCCATAGAGTTCAACCAAAAAAAGAGAAACTGCAAAATGCCACATCCGATCACCCTGTAATGAAATAAAGCACTATTCATTTCATTCCACGTTCTAAAAGTCAGCAGCATAGCAGATTTATACACAGTCATTCCTTCTATAAATGATAAAATTTTCTACAATAAATATCTGCAGCAAGGCACATTTTAAAATTCATATTCTCTCTGAATATATACAAATCAAATATATACAAAGTCACAAGACTATAAAGGAAGATTTTGACCTCAGTCTTTGTATATACATACACTTTTCAATAGTCTATGACAGTTAAGTCGAACCTTTTTGGGACCAAGTGCTGAAAAGGTGACGTCACTCATCAGCTCCTTCTCCGAAGTGCAGACGCTAATGAGCGATATCATTGCGCCTGCGTCTGGGGAGGAGCACTGTTAAGCGATCTTTCAGTGTAGGCCACGGATCTGACCTGAAAACTGTCAGGTGGGGTCTGTGGCCTGCACTGAAAGACCGCTCGCTCGCTGGGGGAATCGGGGATACCAGCAGCTGTAACACTGGCGCGTGTGCCCACAAAGAGGGCTCATGCCATAGGTTTGCCACTGCTGATCTATGAGGAATATTTATCATAGTGCAAATTGACCCAAAAAAGTGTACATTTTAGACAATTCCTCACTTCTCCAACTCTGCATATTTGACCATATGTAACCACGTGCCAACACGAACTAGGAATTGTCTACTATGGAAAATGAATGTAAAAAACAATTTAGACAACTAATTTTGGTGACAATACTGGCAAAATGGTGACATTGCCCTTTCTTATGATAATTCATGCTCATAGATAGTATGCTACCATTAATTTACAAAAATATAGCTCTAGTGGCACTGTCTTCTTTCAACATAGCCATGTTAATATGACATCAGCTCACTTCAATGTGCCTATTCGTGATGAATTTGCTAAACTATGGTACTGCATGGGTCTCAAACATTTGGACTATGGGGCAACAGCATGGGTGCCTGCAGGCAGGTGCAAGGAGTGGATTCTGAGCTAGTGCCTAGGGCAGCAGTCGGCAAACCGAGGCTCGCGAGCCACATACGGCTCTTTTGAGCTTTCAGTGTGGCTCTTCCTCTGTTGTACGTGTTAGTGCACAGTTAAGCGCCAGCTGTCAGGAGAACCGCGCGATACGCAGCAGCGTGGGGAAGGCACTAAGGAGACAGAAGGAGAGAGGA
>WMED01002484.1:4854-24179 GCA_019650415.1 Pipa parva
GGGGGGGGCGCCTAGGGCGCCAATAGAGCCAGAGCCGGCTCTGATAGTTACTATATATTCAATCTGTGCTTCCAAAAAAATTCTATATCATTTATGTATAAGATATTTAGCTGTTTAGATATGTAAATAGATTTATAGATTTGTGTTATCCAAAGCTCCATAGAAAACAATGAGACTGAACTGCTATCAGTAGAGATTTAAAAAAAAAAAAGAATTTTGTGAATTTAATGTTAAAAATAATATTTTTGCAACCGTTGTGTGTAAATAACTGCCATGCCAATTCAAATGCGAATTTTTATCTTTAGGGTGTTACTGGTCCTTTAAAACAGTGGTCAGGATATGAGATGTTGTTTATTCTGCATAGACTGAGCACCAAACCCGCCATTTCACAAATCAGCTTTATTTCTCTGGTGTTACTGAACCTTAAAGAATGACTTGCTGGTCTGTAAAAGACATCTGCCTTCTAATATATTTTGTCGCGTTGTATAAATTCTCACAATCTTATTTTTCACATGATAACCAGCTATGGCCTGCCTTTATTAGTATAGCATGGGCTGGGCATCCATTTTCATTGGCGATGCCCACTTAGACGTCCAAATGTTTCCTGTGCAAGCCTAAGCTACTGACATGGTATTACATAGTGTAAGCCCCTTCAACAACACTGCCACCAAATCAGCCATGCTTGACAACTCGATTTTTTCCCCGAGCAAATGTCATAGTCAATGTGAAATATCAAAGATCTCTGCATAATCCAATCTGAGCGCCTCACATTTCCAAAACTCTGCCATGCTGCCACCTGAGGTCCTGTCACCCTGGATTGTTAGATGGTGACTGTTTCTAAAGCTATATATGTCTTACTTTTATTTCTGCAGAATTTAAAGTGTGCAGTCTTACCACAATTTATTAAATGTTTGCCTTTATATGGGGACTTCCTGATCCCCTTTCTGAATTTGTATTTCATTAAAGCACAGTTAAAGGTTATGAGGAATGTCATGTTTTTACCCCCCCCCCAGGCCTTTACAGACAAAATCCTTCCTCCTAAATTGGGGTCAAATTTCTCGCTAATAAACGGCTTGAAGCATAACTGGCTCCACGTCCCCCCCCCCCCCGGCTTATTTGGGCTGACTTTCTGCAGTACGCTTGTATTGTGCATTCATTAGAGAGCGCAGCCAATTATCTGGCTCCCAATTATTTATTGTAATTATTGCTCAAATAACTGCTTTATCATACACTGTGGGGAGCAAGAAAACACAGCCTTACGTTTCAGTTAGAAATAATTATACAAGGAATTTTTGAATTCTGTATTCCAGTAACCGCTAACAGAATTGTAGTTCAGCAACATCTGGAGAACCACTGTGAAACAGTCACTGGCATTTAGTAGAATTGCAGATTGATTCGCTGAGCCATTAAGGGATGTATATTAGGGAAAATGTTAAAGAGTGTGTAATGTGCCACCCCATGTAGAACTCATGGAGAAGAATATAGTAAATGGTTCAGGTGTTTTATTTTACACTATTTCTTATTTATTTACTTTATTTTGTCACCCTGGGTTTATAATCTTTACCTTTACATAACATGGACAAGGTTTGTGCTGCTTCTCCAACCCATAACACCCAATAAACAGGAATCATAACTTTCAGAGTGCAGGAATGTCAGGACCTTATAAAGGATGAATTCACCTGTCAAAATCACTTCTTATTTGTGAAGCGCCAGATAGACTTGTCGACCAAGTGACGATTGTTGTCTGATGCATAGTGTGTCATAGTCGGTCAAATAGAAGTGGGATGCAAAATCATGCGAATTGATGTGAATTCTCCCAGTGAAGTGCAGTGATGTCATCCTCACCATATCCACTAACTGTATATAAGTGAATAACACATCTGTTTCTGTGTCGCTTTGTCCATACTTCATGTTGTCATTTAGTTGCCAGCTCCATTGTCACTTTTGAATAGTCACCTTACACCACACCGGTGCCCAGCCATCAACCTCCCCAATTCGCCACTTTGATATCAAATAGGTGAATCTGGAGCACTACACCTTGTCAAATTTGCAAATGTGACAGACTCTGCCAGTTGGTCCATAATCGGAGTACTTGGGCACATTTAGTGCTCCATAATTGACTGTTATAGTTGCTCAAATTAGAAGTGTATGCACCACAGTGTAGCGTTTGCGCAGTAAGCGAACATGGGGAAGTGGCAAACGCAAATTCAGAGCTATACGTGACTATTTGGCCTTCAGTTAATAAGGTCCATAGACTATGCAGAAAGCATTGCTAAAAATAGATTATCTGATTTATTTCTCCCTTTAAAGGAAGAATTAACCCTTGATTTTGAGATGCCACTTTTATTTACTATATACATGAGAATTAGGATTTGGTTAACTGCTATAATGTAAACCAGCAGTGAGAATGTAAACTACAAAGGTTCAGTATATGGCTGCTGCTGATGTATGTGATGGTGAAGCAATTTTATATCTGTGTGGAAGTCAAGAGCTGGGCCTTTTGCATATTATTGTCCTAGAGTTTGATGAAATTCACATTCTGCAGCTGCAAGCAATTTTTATGCAGTGAGAATATAGTCGATTATGTGGAGTATTTGTCACTGTTAGTTTCCTGGTGGTCCCTGGATCTCTTGCTTCTTGGTGGGCCCCCGGATCTCTTGCTTCCTGGTGGGCCCCCGGATCTCTTGCTTCCTGGTGAGCCCCCGGATCTCTTGCTTCCTGGTGGGCCCCCAATCTCTTGCTTCCTGGTGGGCCCCCGATCTCTTGCTTCCTGGTGGACCCCCGATCTTTTGTTTCCTGGTGGGCCCCAGCAGCCAACACTGATTAGATTGTAAGTTCTGCAGTGTCAGGGCCTCTATCTTCTTGTCTCACTTATTTCTCTGCTCCTAATGATGTATCGCCATGTCTCTGTGTCTGTAATTTACATTGCTTGTATGAGATTGAGCACTTTAACCATGTCTGTACTATAATTATACTGTTACAATGAATAACTTGGCAATGCTATATATGAAATATGCATACATTATCTTATTCAGTTGCTATAGAAGTTACTGGCTGAAGGAAGAGCAAGTTAGTCACTCCAGACACTAGAGGGCAGCCTTACCACTACTGCAGTGTGGCACACATTCACATGCACACACACATCATGGCTGCTTCCAGGTCTCCATGTCTGTCTGCGGCTGCTGCTGCTGCCTGCAAACCTTTGTTTTCCCAGAGCTGATCGCACTGCCTGGCAGAAGTAAAATATATGGAAAAGTGTAGCTTTCAGGGACAGCGGGAGTAGGAGCAGGGATTAGTACAGGGGAAGTGTGGAGGCTGTGATAAATAGTGCACTGGGAGAGCTGCTCTTTGTGTGTTTGGACACAAAAGAGGGAGAGAGGTAAGGGGGAAACAGGGACTGCTCAGGGATATTTGGTGTAGCCTGAAAAGTTAATATAAGCTCCATCAACTCATACAGGGTATGTATGTCCATGCTGCCTACAGACCTTCTTTCTTTCTTAATTGGGATCCATGCACCCACCTCTTTTAACTCTTCCAGCCCCCTCCTTGCAGTATTGTCCTGCTGTGCTAAAAGTTACTACTTACATCTCTATTTGGTTTTGTTCATTTGTTGTGCTTATCTGATTACATGTCTACCTACACTATCTACCTATCACTTGCAAACAGATGACAACGCTTGGCTTCCTTCAGCGGTTGGCAGAACTACAAATCCCAGCATCAGATGATTAGGGAATGCTGGGATTAGTAGTTTAACAGCATCTGAAGGCTTCCAATCCTTACAAATTGTGTGCATGTGTATTTTTTTCTCCGTCTACAAACAGGCATGATGTTTACTGTAGTGCATGCAGATAAAATAATATTTATGACTGCCATACGCAGGATCATTGTATATCTCTTGTTTGTAATTATGTATTCAAGTGGATCTCAGTGCTAGCGTGTACAGCTGTGAATTTTGAACAATTAAATCCTACACGGAAACAATTTACATGTACCTTTCTTAAAATAAGAGGGATTCATTTCAAATTAAAGTGCACCTGTCGCCTCAAAACACTAATACTAAATTAGGTTCTACTAATGAAATAAACGTTTTTATAAATATATGTGTATTTTTAAAAAACGTACCTTTATACAGCGTTTCTCTCTGTCATATTCCCTGTCAGCCCGACTTTTATTTCCTGAGTTGGGTGGGCGGGGACTAAAAGATGATCGCTAGATCGTGATTTAAGGGATCTGATTGGAGGAGCTATAATGTCAATCATCATTTAGCCCCGCCTAATGTGACTCAGGAAAGAAAAATCAGGCTGACAGGGAAGATGACAGAGAGAAATGCTGTATAAAGGTACATTTTTTTAATACATACATATTTATAAAAATGTTTATTTCATTAGTAGAACCTAAATTAGTATTAGTTTTGAGGTGACAGGTGCACTTTAAGTCAAATTTCTTTTGCTTTTTTAATTGATTATGTACACATGAGAAATGCAAGGTGCATGGTAATAAAACTGAATTATTAGCAATCGATTTGATAGTCTCTGGCCTATTCACACATAGTGAATGTGAGGGTAATTGGCCTTTATCATATGTAATGCTAAATTCATATCAGATTTTTATTGTCCTGCTTTTTCTTATATAAATGCTGTTCTGTAGTTCACTGTGGAAAAGTAACGTGCGCATTCTTTGTTTTGGAATAGGGATATCATTGAGAGAAAATGATGTGAGGGGTAAATACAGTGATAAACCAGTGAAAGAGAGCAGGTAATAACTGCTTAAACTCTTCAAAGTCTTTAATGACAAAACCTGTTGTGAGAGTCTTGATCCCTAATATCTTTCCCATCTCTTTTGTTCACCAGTCCAACTCTGAAGCACTTATAGACTCTTTTACTCACTTTAAATGCACCATGGAAAGTCTCAGTCCTCCCATAATGTTTGATTTCAGCTCAGGCAGTGGTGGATCCATAGTAACTCCTGGAAAGAAGCCAGCAGGGGAGACCTCTAACTCTAATAAAAAGTGCAAGAGGTACTTCAATGAGCACTGGAAAGAAGAGTTCACATGGTTGGAGTTTGATTATGAGCGCAAGCTGATGTTTTGCATTGAATGCAGACAGGCCTTAGTAAAGAACAAGCATGGCAAGGCTGAGAATGCCTTCACTGTTGGCACAGATAACTTTCAACGCCATGCTCTTCTACGCCATGTGACCTCTGGTGCCCATAGGCAGGCGCTTGCAGTTAACAGTGAGCAGTTGGCAATGGAATTACAGTTTCATCAAGAGATGAAGTCCGTCATCAAAGCGGAGATGGATCCATCCAAGATAGCTATCCTGACCACTGTGTACTGCATGGCCAAAGATGGCATCTCTAATGGGAAACTTTCTTCTTTGTTGGAGCTGCAGAAGTTTAATCTATGTGAAGCTTTGTTGTCCTCAGAGCAAAATGAGTTCTACCACCCAAGCAGTGTGAGAGATATGCAGGTGTGTAAACATTACACAAACATGACAATGACAAGCTCACTGTATGTCCTTAACAAAGTCATTGTGTAGCAGATCTTGGAAAACATTACTCTTAACCCAGAAACTGACATGCTAAAGACCAGAGATAACACAGCTACAGATACAGACCCCATGTCTCTAAGATATAAACACTGATGCCCACAATACACTGCACCGATTCATTGGTAGTATGGCGCCCAAATTATTCTGTACTGAAAGGATCAGTAATGCCAAAAATATTTAAATTTCTCATTTGGATAAGTATGGCATTTATTCAAATACAACTATTGCAAAAATGTTATCTTTGCAGTTAAATTTATGAGTTTTTTGCTTTCTGTCTGTTCTTATATTAATTGACAGCAGCCATGTTGTTACTGTTTAGTGTTACATGTTAAGTACTTGCTTTGACCTGAAGAAGGGAGAATATCTCTCGAAAGCTTGTTTTATACAATAAACTGTTAGTCCATATAAAGTATCATATAATACTACAGTACTCATCCCTCTACTCGTATAATACTACAGTACTCATCCCTCTAATCATATAATACTACAGTACTCATCCCTCTAATCCTATAATACTACAGTACTCATCTTTCTTTCTATCCATGTTGTTAAACAGACCTCGCCCAATCCCACTGTTTTTTATAGTGCTTTACCTAGAGCAGTGGTTCTCAACCTTTTTATTGCCGTGACCCTTTAGTATAGTTCCCCATGATTTGGCGACCCCCATTTATTAATTATTATTGGGCAACCCCATTTAATCCTTATATTTCCAATGGCCTTAGGCGACCCCAGGCAAATCATCATTCGACCCCAAATGGGGTCCCGACCCACAGGTTGAGAACCACTGACCTAGAGCATATACAGGAAGTGCAGTGAGCGCGATTTATAAAGCTAAATAGTTAAATATCTTACTTTCAATATACAATATAGAAATTTTAGAAGCAGAAATTAAATATATAGAGAATATAAATGCATTTGAGGAATTTCCCAAGTTTTGGTGTCACTGTTCTTATAACTATGGAATTTGCAAAGCTTTCTTCTTCTGCAGCAGGTATTTAGTTTTTTTGCAGATAAAGAGCTGGCTGTATATATTTTTTGTATTTCTGCATACTTGTGTGCACGGATGAGCTTGGCGCAAAGTAGTCACTGTTCTGAGCGGATCTTTGATCGTCTTATTCGTTAGTGTCGCAGTATTTTCATTTTGTGTGAGAGCTTTTACACAGCTACATATTCAGGGTATGACATGATCCATAATGAATTCTACTCTGAAGTAAATCTAATTTAAAAAGAATACAGATGAAAGTAGTGTCATGTTGTAAAGTGGAGTTAAAGATGTGCTTGTCTCATTATCCAAAAAAAGTTCTATTCAATGCACAGGGCACTTTTTGGGGTAGATGTAATTATGTGGTGATATAGAGCACTGGTTAGGGATTGTCTGTCACTAACTTTCTAAAGCACACTTACCTCATTTTGCATATTGAGCTAATGTTACACTAGTGATTTTTTACTATTGCTGCCTCTTACTATGGTGAAGGGCAAGCTAATACCATGGATTATTTCATGCTGTGGTATCACTGCAGATGTTTATGGCTTGTGTAGGGAATCAATCAAGTGATGGAGCAGCCTTTATGGATAAACACACTGAAAACAGCGAATCTCCTATGCATTTAAAGTTTATTTGAGAAAAAAAAGAACTTAGGGGGTAATTCATCATAGTGCGAAGTTACCTCCGGATCCTTCGCATCACTTCGGAGAGGCTGTTATGCGCTCGCTGCTGTCCTGCACGCAGGAACACTTTAAAGGTATTCCAGTCTCGGTGAGGTGACTCGAATGGTATAACAGCATAACAGCCTCTCCGAAGTGATGCAAAGGATCCAGAGGTAACTTCGCACTATGCTGAATTACCCCCTTAATGCACAGCCTTTCTTTGGCAAAACAAAAGACAGTTGAAACACAACCCTTTCAGGATAAAAAGTCCTTGATCAAAACACAGTGGGTAACTTCACCCCATACAGTTTTGTTTATCAAAAAAAAGAGTACCTTCTCCTGGGTTGTCTCCTTGGGGTTTTCCAGTGCTGCAAAGCCAAGTTGTACAGCAGAGTCTTTAACCACTAGTCCCTGTTTCTCTCACAAGGATTTTCAGCCTTAGCCACAGAATAAACTTTCTGACTTAAAACTCCACCACCCCCAACTGGCTCTCCCAGCTGCCTTTAATCAGGCTCTAGCCTGTGGCTGGGGTGATTTACAAACTCTGGACTGAACTCCAGCAGTACGTCTGCATAATTGGGGCAAAATACCTTCCCTCAAATACAACGCTTTCACGCTAATACAACGCTTTCACGCTAATACAACACCCTCACGCTAATACAACACCCTCACGCTAATACAACACCCTCACGCTAATACAACACCCTCACGCTAATACAACACCCTCACGCTAATTGTAATTGTCTGATTTAAAAATGGCTTTGCGAAGTGCCATTTAGTAACGGTTAGATTTACAGTTTGTTGCTTTCCTTTAGCTGACAAGAATGGATAAAATGGTAGGGGCCACATAAGCATTTCCAATATAATAAATGGTTACTGTGAAAGTGAAACATTTTGTAGAAGTATTTAGGACAATTTAAATGTGACATACAAATGCATTCTGGTAAAAGCAGATGTAAATAAAATCCAGTGCTCTCTAGCAAACACAATAATATCTAATCATTTCTAGAACCTGTCTCTGTTAGTTTTCTAAGCAAATGCTGGGTCTTCAGACACATTGGCAAGACTATGGATGAAGGAAGATGTGTTTGGTTCCTCAACCCAACAATGACCAAATCAGCCATAGCTCTTTATTCTGCCTGCCAGTTTAGCTTCTCCACAAAATATACGGCATATTATACCTATATAATAGGTATATTTATTCTATATAAGGTGTTTATATTGGCTGCTCTAGCTAAGTCTCCTAGTAAGTATTAAGTGTTTAATTAGCTGTAGTAGGTATATGTGTAGTTTGGAATTACATTACTTTGCACCCTTTTGGGAAGAGATATCATGGATGTTATTGGCAAAGCAGGTTATAACAGTATCAGTACTCACCGAGTCTGATTTAAGAGGCATAGAAATTTGTTGCAGCCATAAATGGGCACATCATACATATACAGACCTTTAGGAGCGAAATTTATAAAAGTTGGAAAGACCAGCAATCTTTCTGACTTTATCGGGTGAAATCTTGTTTTGCTCTTTCGAGATCTTGAGATTGAATTTTTTGATCTCAAGTTTTCGAAGTTTTTCCCATGAAAAAAATAACCATACTTTACATTAGCAGCATGGCTACCTTTCCATCGAAAATATTGAAAAATCAGGATTGAAAAACTCGATCTTTAAAGAAATCTCGCGAGAACAAAACAAGTTTTCTCTCGGTAAAGTCGGAAAGACCCATAGTAGTCTTTCCGACTTAAATAAATTCCAGTCTTAGACAATAACAAGTTTGAAACACTTTTTCTGTTAAATTCTCTACATAGGAATTTTCCCTGAATAATTCATTTTAAGTCTAAATTAGAACTAAACAGAGCATAAATCTCTTTTAGGCCACACTATGACAGCAAACCCAAAGCAAGTCTGACAGTTAACTATAAAAAAATATTGCACAAACATTTAATACCAAAGGAATCTGTATTCGGATTCATTCTTTTATCTAAAATACATTTTTGTGACTTCTCCTTTAATTCACAGATATTCTGAATAAACTCTTTATAGCACCCTTTGACTCAGGGACGCCCTGGGAAGATTTCAAATGTTAGGGTAACATTTACGAGAGAGAGCCAGACTGAAGACCACAAAATAAAAGGGATTTGAAGTGCAACACAAAAGGTCACTGGATCTGGGAATATATGTCCTTCAAAAGAATTACTTTAGAATGTCTACTCTTGTAATTAGTCCGCCTAAGGTGGCACCGAAAGCTTATTGTAAAAAATAAACTTATTTTTTTCATTCTGTAGCCTAAGTGAATTGCAGAAATAAGATTCAGCAGTACAGATGCCACAAGGCATTGGCTGAACCTAGCTAATTCTAGCAGCCAGCAAGAGATCGGCATGTACAGTACTCGGGAGAGAGAGCGTGAGATCTGAGTCTTTATATTTTTCTGCTGCATATGTGGCATTAACTAGGTCAAGCAGAATTTTCATATGTTGTCAGCTGGAAATGGCTATGCTTGTTTTTTTTTGTTTAGACCTTACCTCAATGCCAGAAGAAGCCCCTGCTTCTTATATCATTACTGTTTAAGCGCCATTATAGTTTACTAATACTTTCCAGGTTCCCATCACAATTATGAGGTCATTGTGATATTATCATGCAGTGATGTCATTTATTGATGTTGGCTTTCAGGAGAAATAGGAATTAAGAGTGGAGATCAGTCATAGACATTAACACGTAGCCAAGCATGTTGGCATAAAGAAACCATGTTGTCAAATGGGACCATTAACATTTG
Organism: Pipa parva; assembly: GCA_019650415.1. Taxonomy (NCBI): domain Eukaryota; kingdom Metazoa; phylum Chordata; class Amphibia; order Anura; family Pipidae; genus Pipa; species Pipa parva. The sequence goes on from WMED01002484.1 coordinate 14,818, forward strand.
CTTTATCTTATGTATCCTGGGAACAAGCCACTAATTTAAAGGAGAACTATAGCCAGATTACATCTTTACATATGCAGTACTATACCTTAGTGAGAAGCATTTCTACCCAGTTGATGTTTCATCTGAAGAAGGATGATTTATTACACAGCACTGATAAACTCCTTCACCAGGAAATGTAAAGTTTCAGTGCTCTGTAATAAATCATCCAGCTTCATATGAAACATCTACTGGGGAGAAACGCTTCTCACTAAGGTATAGTACTGCATATGTAAATATGTAATCTGACTACAGTTCCCCATTAACATAGTACACATAAACTGTTCTGGTTTTGTTTCAGTATATTCTCATCCACATAAATCTTTTATTTTAAAGGTAACTTTTTTGGGTAAATAGAAAAGGTTTACCACATAACTAATAAAAAAGTAACTGAACTAGAGTGTGGATATGCACTCTGATGTTAAAACAATGTTTTATAGACTTAAACCAATATTTTTTAAAGCCATTGTTGCATTTATAGTAGTAAATAATTTATGAAGTCTTCAGAATTTCTGTTTTCACACATATTAAACAATTATCTCAAATATATATTTTTTTAAGTGCTGATGTAGTAATAAACGAGCTCAAAATACACCTATTTTAGAAGTTCAAATAACACTGTCATTACCTGTTTAGAACATATTAATTGCATTTACTGCTGTCTTCCATATATTGTCATAGGCACATGGAAATAGACCATTACACCCGCTGGAGTGTAGCTTAGGCCTTATTATTGCTGTAATGACAGGAAGTACCTTCCCACCAATGTCAAAGAGTTGGGATGGAAGTAACCTTCTTAAGATTCCTTCCATTATTTATAAAAGATTTTTTTACATTCAATGCATGAATAATCTAATTTAAAATTAAACATCAGCCAATATATTGCACTTGTACTAAGTTAATTTCCTATCAAAACCAAAATAGTTTTGTCACAAACACTATCCCCTTAAAATTCTTTTCTTGTTCCTTTCTCAGGTAATATACTTTTAAGCATTTATGAGGTGTTCTGATGCTAAAAACGTGTTTGAGTTTCCTTTAAGCCATGAAAGAATTGACACAGTCTTGTGTTTAATTAATTCAGGGAGCCATTGTTAAAGTCCTACATAACGAAGATCGACGGAGACTGAAAGAATCTCCTTTCATTGGGCTGGTGATTGATGGGACTGTGGATATTTTGGAACACAGAAATCTGGTGGTATTTACAACTTCAGTCTCTCCTTGTGATGGCCAACTTCACATCACTTTCCTTGGAAGGTTCGAGTTGTCTTCAGGGGAAGCCAACTCTGTAAAAGACAAGGTGGTAGAAATACTGAACGATTTAAATGTGCCAGCTAAAAAAGTTGCATGGCTTAATTCTGATGGTTCCTCTTTAATGACAGATAGGATAAATGGTGTTGGAGAGAAATTAAGGTCAATTTGCCCATTACTGACTGAGATTCATTGTGTATCTCACAAAAAGTCTTTGATACCAGCTGAAAGTTTTCTAAGCATTGAATATGCAAGGAAATATGAAAGTATAATGGATGCAGTGTATAGACTTTATGGCAACAAAAATGGAGAGAACCAAACCTTTCAAGAGTTGCAAAATGTCCTCATCTTCTGTGGTATAGACTTAAATAGTGCAGATGCAGTTCACTGGACCTCAATATTATCTGCAGTTGAAACAATAGACTCATCTTGGCCAACATTAGTTCTTTTGCTAGAAAGTGAATCAGCAAAATCTCCCATAGCTAATGGTCTATGTGCAGAGCTTAAAAAGTTTTGGTTTGTAGCTTTTACTAAGGTATTGTTGGACATACTACCAATTTTTCAAAAGTTAAACCAGTTCTTTCAGATTGAAGACCTGGACATTTCCATGGTGAACCCTATAGTTTCTGCATCCCAAGCGACCTTGTTTGCCCAGAAGTCCACAAGTGGCCAAAACTTTCAAGAATTCCTTAATGATTTGAATGAACATCCTGGTGAGGACAATGAGAGCAGGTTCTATTACAAAGGGGTGGAGTTAGTGGAATGTTCCAAATCAAAGCTTAAAAGCTTTGAGCTATTAAAGGAGGCTTGCCTGGATAATATCTGCAAGAGCTTGGATGACCGATTTCCTGGCAGTGTGCTCAAGATTGTGAACTCATTTTCTGTAGTTTTTAACCCAAAGTGTTACCCTTCATCTCTGGATGAAATAGGAGTCTATGGAGAGGAGGAATTTCGTCGGCTCTTGCAGAGTTTCTCTCATATGCTTGTTGTTGAGAGAGCTTCAAATGACTTTGCTCTCTTTAAAAGAATTGTGTTCAGCCTCAACCACCTCAGCTTCCGAGATCTTTGCTTTAAGCTTATCCAAACCAACTCTGAGATGCACGAGCTTTTTCCTGACTTCACTGTCTTAGCTGCTGTTGCATTAGTCCTTCCGCTAGGATCAGTGGTTTATGATAAAATTAACCAAGCAGAGAGGCTTTGGAAACAAATCCATTCACAAGGGAGGATTGAGGGAAGCCTTTGCGACATTTTAAAAATCAGCATTGATGGACCAGCTCTTAATGAGCTAGATTTTGCTAGAGCCATTGACATCTTTGAAGACATGAGCCGAAAAGGATCATTGACTTCTGAGGAGAATTGGGAAAATCAACATGTTTAAAAATAAGTATCCAATGATTTCCCTTTAAAGAACTGTTTTTGGTAAATACAGGGTGATTATTTCTGACATATTGTATTTCTTGAGATCTGATTTGTGGACTAAGAATTAGATCCCAGTTTTTTTTTATAATGTCTATGCCTAGTCAGATTATCTTTAAAGGCTTAAATGTAAATGTTCACATTAGCAAAACAAACCTTATGCTCTTATATTCTATTCATGGTCTTTGTGATTTTTGTTTTTGTTTTACTAATAGAGGAGTTTGAAGAAAATTTTGAAGAGTAACACTGAGTTTGATAATCGACAGTAAAAATTACCCCAGTTGGCATTTTTTTGTGGCTTCAAGAAGAAATAACTACTAACAAGAGGTTTAGGCTTGAAATTCTGAATCCCATGATCAGTGTTTACTGCACAAATCTAAATGTACAGCAGCCCTATAACATGAAGAATGTATTCTTTAAGTGTTGATCTCAATGTTTCATATCTTCTTGGTCATGGTCATCCTTGTCTATGGTGCCTGGGGTTTACTGACCCTGATTGACGGAGCAAAGATGCTTTTTTTCTTTGGAAGAGAAGCTAAGTTTTGGAAAAAGAGGTCACATTTTGGGAAACAGATATAATATTTATCCCAAAAATATAAAGTATCTAGCACTTAATTTCTTTTTCAGTCTAGATTAAACGGAAGAAATCTCTACCTGCAGTTTATGGTTTCCGCCACAGCTGTTAGATTTATACATCTACTTAACCCTCACTGCTACAGTGCTAATAAATAGCTGTTCTTAGAACAGACTCTACTGATTTTTAAGCAGAGCCTTGCAATGCACATCTTCAGCAGTAACCACCTATGTCGCATGTGATTTCTAGAAAAAGAAATTGAACACTGATAAAAACGATCATGCTTAAAAGTAGAACTAAAGCTTGTTTACTCTAGGGCTTAACAGGGTAGGGGTGAAATAATTTTCTGATCACCTCCTTTGCTTCAGCGCTGCCCCCTGGTTCAAGACTATCTTCTTTTCTTCTGTCACAGCACTGCAATCTTCTCTTCCTGTTTTCTCTTCAACAAAGCTTGTTTTTTCTTCTGCTCAAACTGCTTTTCAGCAGGCACAGAAAAAAAACAGTTCATGTTGGAGATGAGACGTGAACCTGAAGAGGATCATGACTCTGCAACAAAAGAAAATAAGATCAGCTTTATCTTGAAACAGGTAGTGCCAGAGCGAATGAAGTCATACATAAGTGTTTCCCCCTTGAGAATTGCTCCTGGAGAGAATAAGATTTAATTCTCCTGTAAGGCTTTAATCGAGTTGTTCAGCTGCATACTTCTTTACAACCTATATACAAAATGCGTTCTAAATGTACCTATTTGTACTTATCAACAAGCAGATTTAATCTAATGCATGCTGGACTGTTGTGGTAACAAGTGACCAAGTCCACACGGATGATGACTCTGACTTACTACTCAGTGCTCTTGAACTATCTGGAGTTTCCTTCTTGATCCACCCATGGGACATCTGTCTCTCCACCCCCAATGTGCTAAATGTGCGTTCTTTTACCAGACCATCAGTATTTTAATAGAGGGCAGTTAGTTTATTATGATCAACTGCTGCATGCTGGGAATTTTAAAAAAAACAATATGCCACCTTTTGGAGGGAAATCTCACTCAATGGAGCTTGAGTTGAAAATTAGTGTTGCTATAATTATATAAAGAGTCACCTCCAGTGGGCAAAATCTCTTCCCAAATGCTGGAAATGTATTAAAGAATAAAGCAGGGTTTTATAAAAAAAAAACTCAATAGAAGTGACCATTCAGAGGAACGAGTTCTCCATGAAATTAATGGAAATGCACTGCTCACACGTTATATAAACTATTACTTTCCTTCATTCCAGGAGTAAATTATTCAGTCAAGCTCCACCTCTAATTCTTCTAATCCATGCATATAAATCATTCGTGCCAGAAGATGATTAACACATACATTTATTAAGACAAGGCTGACCTATAAACTACCAGGGTTGGCCTACATAAGAGATCTTACCACAATGTTATGTTTACAGGTTCCTATGTTTACCATCCATTTGTATAGTAAAGCAATATAGGAAACAGGGATCCTAATCTTGCCATCATAATGGTCTATCGATACACTTAAAAACACTCCTACAATGGACATAGAAATATATGAGCCTTTACATTGAACAATATAGCAAAACTTCAAAAATCTCTTCTAGGAGTGGATATATGTTATGTAATATACAGTACACAGAGGAAGTACATAGAACTTCCTGTAAATTGTACCCTTATAATTGGCTTGTTCTGACATCACAACTGTACAATTATAACTTAAATGAACCATCACTCCATTTTCCTGTTTAAAAACATAATTTTGGAACATTTTGATACTTCAACTTCCCCATGCAATTTCTCTTAGCTGACTCCGTATTCCTCAAACTGCCACTCTACCCTTCCTGTGAGTAAATTTGTCATAGGATCATGGGATTTGTAGTCACACATGTTCTGAAACATTATTACAAAGCTGCAAAATATTTTCTGTGATATGACAAAAGGAGTAGTTAATTAAGGCTTCTGTCTAAATCTGATTTTATCTTGTTTCTAAATACTTTACAATGCATCATGGGAAATGCAGGCAGTAACCCTCACAATTTCATCAATTTGGTATTACTTGCAGCACCTATATTTAAGTGAAACAAAACAAATTATCACCAACTGGTTCTTCTGCAATAATACTCTCTTGTGGGTGACATAGCCTTAAGGGAGTTGTAGTCTTTACCAAAGAAGCTACAGTATCACAATAGAACCTTAAACTAAAGTATTCTGAGTAATACAATGACACAAGCAAGAGCTGAATCTAGAACAGAAATTAGATGAGCTGTTCTAGCAAAAATGACTATCAAGAGATAAAACAGGTTTCAGGGTGTAAATGTATTTTATTTTGTTTTCCAAAATTGCCATGTGTATTATAAAGAATAATGAATCCCCCTCTTGTAATTTATAAGGATATTATTAGTCAACTCGGAGTTCCAATCCGCTGTATAAAAGCACTCGGCCTCTGTGTCTATTAATATCCTTATAAATTACAGAAAGGAGTACATTATCCTCTATATAAATACACTTTAATCATTTTTACATTTGGTTTTCCCATCTCCATTTTTTAGTCTATTCTAGGTTTAAAATATCCCATGTTTCCCTATGAGTCAGTTCCTCACTTTATTGATGATGTAATGATTTGTTTCCTTAGGAAACTAAACAGATTGAGGAAACAGTGATGATTGCTCAGGAAGTTAAGGGGGTCATGTCCAAATATAGTCCAGCAGCCCACTTGTTTCTAGTTATGGCAGTATATAGACTGGAACATTAAAACACTAATCATGCATTACCACTGTTTTGGAGTGGGGGCATTGGCAGTTTATGGGAAAAGACATTGGCTTTTATACATATTGCGGAAGAGGCATTTGTAGGAAAAGTGTTGCCAAGGGTGACATCTTTAGGAGTCCCTACTCAGTTCCCTGCCACTTGTCCACTTGACTTCCCCTCTAATTCACTTTTGTTTCATGACAGGGGAGTGCTGAGTGGCAGAAAAGCTACTATCCACTCCTAGAAATGAAGCTGTAATAATGGCATATTCACTTGTACTTATTAATACAAGATGCTGAATAATGCTGTGGGGGTACATGGTAACCTATATCTTGTAGGGAAATTACTATTATTTAAATACATGTCCTGTGTTTGTACATACCTTATCTTATGTGCTATCCCAAATATCTAGCATGTGAGCAATGAGAAAGTGCTGAGAATAGTGTACATATTCCTAATGTTATTGAGTATACAGTATTAAATGAAATATACGAACAGGTAATTATTCACTGAGGTCTAGTAACACAAAGCAACCAATCAGAGGCTGGCTTTCATTATTCTAGTTCCCTTATACTTGTGAATGCTAACTGATGATTGGTTGGTATAGTCTAGACCTCAGTAAAAGATTGCCACTGTTAATGCATTTACTACATTGCCTTCTTTAAACCTATGCTAGATTGATATAAATTTTTCACGTTTTTGTTTCCAAAGAACATTCTATATTTTCCCTCCTATCGCTGTTTCATTGCATGGTATTAGCGGTTTTCTATAAATAAAAGAAACAAAAAAAAAAGTTTATGAATTGTACAAATGTGTTTGGAAAGAAGAAAATAATTCCTCTTTGAGAAGTAAACACCGAGTCCCCACATGGAATGTTAATATAGGAAATAGACTATGCATCTTTACTGTTTTGTGTTAGCAAAAATCTTATTTTTTTCATTGTTGTTAAGACATTTACTTAATTTCATTTGTTGTTTTACTTAGTTATTAACAGTATATAATTGTTTACTTTATAAAGTGTGTCCTTGATTTATTCTGTTACAAATCTTTATACTCAGAGACAGTAGAGTGTAGCATTGTGTTAGCCATAGATAGAAGCAGAGACAAGACAAGTATAGATGATTCCCTTTTATTGGCTAACTGAATAGATGGTAAATTCAAGCTTTCCACACTACTTAGGTCTCTTCTTCAGATACCATGCTAAAAGAAGAGAGCTAAGCAGTGTGGAAAGCTTGCATTTACCATCTATTCAGTTAGCCAATAAAAGGTATCACCTAGATTCTACTTGTCTCTGCTTAAAACTTTATACATTGACTCATCCACTCCCTGCAGGTCACATGTGTTAGCCACAGGGACATACCAACTTAAAATGCAGGGGTGGCATCTTCCAACACCATGCACCCACATTGCTATTAACTACAGATGGTGTTGAGATAATGGACCAGTCGCATAGCTAAGGAGTTATGGGCACTGTGCATAATCTACATCCTTGTCAGTATCCATGTTACCCAGCTATATGCCAGTTAACATGACTCTTTAGCAGTATCCCAGTTACATGTCTCTTTCTTAGTATCCCAGTTAACATGAGTCAGTGCCAATATCTAAGATAACATGATTCCAGTTACATGTCTTTGTGCCAGTATTCCTGTTACATGGCTCTGTGTTAGTGTCCCTGTTAACATGACTATACCAGTATCCCAGGTAACATAATTCTGTGCCAGTATCCCAGGAAATAGGATTCTGTGCTGTTAATCCAGTTCCATGGTTCTGTGCTAGCATCCAAGGGTGTAGTAGAGTGCACACCTCATATATGTGCAAACTTGGCATTGGAGGTGCCTTGTGCCACCCACTTCTACAGTCAGCCATTCAACTACATAAAGCTTGTATACAATACAACTACAGTATTTTATAAAACGGACTGTGCCACTGGTTACAACTTATATTCAAGTACATAGAGATATGAGTTTTACTGCAGTGTGTACAGACCTCAGCAACTGCTGTACAAATGGCCTATACAACTTCTTAACCTATTGAAAGTAGTAAGACAGGACAAAGCTTATGTGTCTGAGACGCTGTGCTTGGTAAAAAAAAGTGTGTAGTATCCTAGTTACAATACAAAGTTCCAGTTAAAAATGCTAAGTACCAATTAAAAATGCCAGGTAGTCTGGATACATTGCCGGTGTCCACAGCCATGGTAAAATGGATATTCTCTCTGCCTCTGCTTGTGTGGGTATATATGCTGGGAGAAATGATATGTAAATAGAGGTTCCTAGACTCAGCCCACTGTGTGCCTTTTCCAGTAGGGTACACTTCACTCATAGGGACTGAATCCCATTTCCACCTCTTAGTGGGTCTTAGTAAAGAAGACAGATAATTTCATGCCTTGCTGGGCAAACCACTACCATCCATCATAACCTTCTTGATTTAGGGGGGAATTCATGAAGCTCCGAAGTGAGGAGCTTAGTGTTCGCCTCACTTCGGAACAACTGACATGCGCATGCTGATGTCCTGCACGCGGACATCAGCATGCACATTTCAGTTGTTCCGAAGTGAGGCGAACACTACGCACCTCACTTCGGAGCTTCATGAATTCCCCCCTTAGTCTGGTTCCTAGACTGGGACAAACATCTCTCCATTGCATTGCACCCTACTGAGCACAGCAGCAATGTATTATGGTATTGTCAACATAACTTTCTGAACTAAGTGCTGTTAATTGCACCAATGAAGACCGCCACTGTAACGGACATAGTTGATAAATATTGCATTATTGCATACATTGTATAAAATATCTTTACTAAGAATACCACAACACTTCCATTTCACTGTTTATTATGAACTGTGCTGATTAGAGTGTTCAGTGCACCTGCAGATGGCTGAACATCCACAATGCAAAGACCAGCCATATGTGAGCAAACAGACCCTGCAGGGTCAAAGAGGACACAAATCTTTTAACTAAAAAAGATTACAATAGGAATGTATATCCGCATTTTCAATGTAAATCATTTTACATTGTAAATAAAACATTAAAACTCTTAAATAACATCAGTGTTCATATACACCAGTGATTTTCAACCAGGGTTCCGCGACACACTGGTTGATCGGCATCATTACCTGGCTCATCAGAGAGATCGCATCGATCTCTCTCTGATGAGCTGGGTAATGATGCGGTCTCTGTCCCTGCTAACAGTGATCGCTGTCAGAGACGGTTCTGGCCCTATAAGCGCCCTGGCTGGACTGCCCCTTGACCCCCTCCATGCCCCCCCCCGACTAGCGCCCCCTGCCCAGCATCCCCCACTCACCTCCTCCAGTGTTCCAGCGATGCTCCTCCTCTGAGTGCCGC